>JAQIWP010001218.1:0-16538 GCA_034695525.1 Euzetes globulus
GTTATTGTATCGGTTGTTCAGGATCTTAGAGTTAATGACGGACCGTTGGGCTTAGAGTTAATGAAAGGCTAAGTAAAATGAAATTTTCTTATTTTCGTTACTCTTTTCAAAAGATATTCGAGTTTTTTCAGTCGATTCTTGATATCACCCGTTAAGTCGAACTCCAATTCTGTTGTCGAAGACAATACAGTCCTCTGGAACTGTTTTGACACACATTCGAGTCTGAGTTTGTCTTCGAGTGACAAATACTGAAGAATAAGTTCAGACAAATCGTCGCAAACTCTATGACTAAATGAATCTGTCATGCAATCAGCATAATTGCTAATATCCTTCGAATAACCTTGTAGCAATTTAAGCTGAGACATTTATAGAAGTTATTAGGGTTCAAACATGTTAATTTAATTGTTTTATTTTGAAATAAAATGACTAAACAACATATCAAATGACATTTATCACAATCCATGCGCTCAGCCAACACCTCAACAACTGATTAGATTTTTTTCCAGTGATAAATGCCATTTTAGTACTTATTGTTAAAAATTAAATTCTTTGCTTGCTTAAAAAATTATTAAATATCTCTAACTGTATAACATAAATTACTTGATCGACTACCGATCCAGCTCAGTTTATCCAGTTCTGGATGGTCTTATTTGCAAGTTACTAAAAAGTTCTTTAGTAAAATAAAATCTTGTTATATTTTTTAACGAAAATCTGGAAAAATCAAATATTTTTATCCTTATCTTAAAAACATTTGGCGTTTATCAGATTTTATTGGATTAAGCAAGTACGAATTAGTCAGAATCGACATTTCGTTTAACAAAATTATTTAATTTAACCCAGTTTTTATTAAAATAGTCTTAATTTTCAGATAAATAACCAAGTCTAATTCACTTCATTTAATTATAATAAAATATAAAATAAAAAACAGCCAAGGTCAAGTGGTCATAAATTATCCTTAATATTTATTTAATTCCCTTAAAAATGATCCAGGCAAATTTTTATTGTTAAGGAGAACTTTGAACAGAAAATCCTTTTTTCAATTCTTTATTTACTTAAACTTAACGGTTATTTAATTGATTTGACAACAAGTGATAAATGAAGAGATAAAACAGCTTTAATCATATCTTTAGAGCGATAAGAGGTGCACCAAGGTCTCATTCCATCCAGGTCCAGACCTGATCGCTATGTCTGTATTCGCTGAATGTATGCCTTGTCGTCAAAGTGGTGAACGTGAGGGCAGCCAACAATGCAGAGACAATAAATAGGACACAATGAAAATCACTTATCGTTGACTGGCTTTTGACTAATTTGTTGCAAATTATTGCCTGAATTATTCCATAACTGAGTAAACATGCGATGAATAATTTGATGGCTGAGTCGTCGTAAGTGTGGGCACCGAATGCGCCGATCAGTCCAATGGCTGAGAACAGGAGTGTTGACAATTGTATGAATAGATTGACTTTCTTCGGACTGCCTTTAAGCGGATAATTTTGAACTAGGTAGATGCAGACCATTTGCTGGATGACAACAAGGCCCTGGATCAGTCTGTAGCACTCACATTGTGCCGCTTCTTCGTTTCTCATTATAATTATTAACTTTTATTAACTTATATTACTATTTATTATTACTTCTTAAATATGAGTCACTTTTATTCCAAACAAAACAGATATTTAAACAAAATTTTATTTAAAAAACATTTATGTATTTTATGTCTGACTTATTATTTGGTTATTACTAGTCATAAAAAAGTGGGAAACTTTTTCTCAAACAAAATCAGATAATTCAGTGGAAACTATTTAAACAGAATATTAATGTTTTCGTGGTTGAAATGATATTCAAAGTACTGTTTGCTCGACGCAAACCAATTGCTGCGAAATTCGATAGTTTAGTTTCAAAGGTGACATTCAGTTGATAATAATAATAATAATATGTTTTCCGCTTATTTTCTTAGTATTTTTTACACTTAACAAAAAAATATTCAATTCAATGAATAACTGTTTTTATATTATTTCCTTTAATTAACACAAAAATAAATTCAAAGGAAATCAGTTCAAAACCATTCAATAGTAATGAAAGTTCATAAAACTCATAAAATCTTAATTAAAATGAACTTGACAACAATTAAACTATCATCAATTGAAGTAAGATCACACGAGAAAATATTGAATCCAATGAATGTTTTCTGTTCATTAAATCAGATGATCGACTGAAATCTAATCGAAATACAGTCAAAGCTCGCAACTGTTTAATTTTATTTTACAAAATTATTTAAAACTAAAGACAAACTGTTTATAATATCTTTTAGGCGACACTGTATTGAAGGGAAAAACTATTTAAAAATTATAATGAATTTTCATTCACACGTAATATATAGACGGAAATAATGGGAATAAATAAATAAATATTCATATCTTTCGGTGCAGTTCCAAACTGGATCTGATAGTCGAAGAATGGATTGGTCCTAAAGTTTGGCCACACACTCGACTCTAATGCATTTGTTAGCTCATCCAGGGATTATTAAATATTAAGTAAATACACTTAGCGCTCATATTTAACGCTAAATTTATCTGTAGTTTCCATAGAAATTCCTAACATTTTTTTTCTGGTTGTAAGCATTGAGAGACTTATTGATTGTTATTGCAATTGAATTGGACTGTAATTTTCGGTGTTCCCTGAGCTCAAGTTTTGGGCGTTATTGTGCTTCGACTAATAGTCTTTTTGTCAAATTTATTTGATAGATAAGTTTTATTTTTAGGGACAATATTTTAATATTAATTAATTTTATTGAAAATATTGAATAGGGTTTTTTGATGTTCAAAATGAGGAAACTATTCGAGGAAAGTGTGTTAAGAGGGAAGTCTGACAGGAATTTTGATGGTGTCTTCACACATGCCTTGACACAGACGTCCTTCCCCTCAAGAATCTGGGTTTCAGGTGTCAATAATTTTTGACGGATTTGTCTCAAAATTTTAATCCAAGGCTGAGCTCAAAGTGAATGACAAATAGAAGAAAGACCAAGCTCATCAGATTTTTGCGAAGATATTCATTTAATCCTCTGATTCTATTTCATTATAAATGTTGTAAGTGGAATAACAAATGTTCTTGGATAACCAAGCACAAAATGGTTGTCCAAGGGTACTTTGTCGAAAGCAGCTGCAGATTCTATTTGTGCCTTAAATACTAATTGAAAATTCAGCATAGCAGATTTATTTTGCCAGTAATTCTATTTAAATAAGTGATTTGACATAAGTTATGTCACACAACACATAACAAGCATATGCTCTCGACTAAAATTAATTACAAATTGAATAAACTATTATCTTGCATAAACTACGAAAAAAGCGTGATTTCGAAACAGCTAAATTATGTTAAACAGGTAAAGGTAAATTAATAGCTTATTCTTCATCATGGATACAGTTTTTGTAAAAATGAATTATATCCTGTTCATCTATCAAAAAAATGTTTATAACTTGCATATCCCTTGAATGTTTTATATTTTTGGAAATACTAAACTTTTTTTTAAAGTCAGTATAATCGATCTTGGCATATTTCTAGACCAGCAGACTTTAAAAGCAGAGTATGAGCTAGGAGCAGTATTGAATTCTAATAAAATAGCCTGTTCAAATGAGAAGTTTCAAGTTTTACTTTTTGTATGTTTATTTTACATCAAAAATGTTTAAAAATATAAATTAATTTTCATACAAATCGAGCAGAAAAATGAAATTTGATCTTGAATTTTGAATAATTTTATGAATTTTGTCAATGAACTATCAAAATTGAATTTCAGAAGTTGCCCTTTGGATGATTCGACTCAAAATGGGGTTTTATTAAAATAGATTTTCTATAACTTAATTAAATATTCATTAGAATAAAAAAAACAAATAAATATTACAATTATTTCGCATTTAATTTCAGTCCATTATTGCCACGCCATGGATAGGTCTTCGGACAGGATTGGCAAGTCTTGAACACCCGGGTCTCGCTCCTAAACTTGGCTTTGCATTGGTTTGGCTGATGGCACTCTTGGGGCCGATCGCTGTAGTCGCACTTCCATGGCTTAAAGTTCTGGATCTTGGACAGTGGGGTCGGGTTTCGCATCCACTCAATCATTTGCCAATTGGTAACGAAGTAGACGTCATTCATGCCATTGACTTCGTCCATGAACTTCATGAAACCCTTCCTGTTGTGGTCAGTGAGGAACCAACGGGAGTGGAAGTATATACCAAACGGGGCTCTGTTTGTCGTGTAGTGGCGGTCAAAGTTCTTCTTCACCATTTCATAGACTCCCTGTTCGTCCTTTGGATTGAAACAGGCGTCAGCCATAGAGCACCGGCCGTTTCGTAAGTCCTCCCACATGACCATACCTACTTCCCAAAGACCTGGATGGTGTTTAGTAAAAATTAATTAGAATTATTATTTTGCTAATTAAGCAAGATAAATGTTAAATGAGTTTAAAAAAGAACTAGAAACTAATTAGATAAGTAGGGTGACCTTAAGACCTGCTAATTATCTGACACCTTGGCCATATTTATGAGTCATCATCTTTATTATTATTTTAGGTTTAATATGAATTTTATCTCAAATATGATCTTAAACTCAAATAAATTAATTGCAAAATGAGATCCTTATTGTGATGACTATCTCTTCATTACTCAGGAAGGGCTTAATTGCAGGGCTGAGCAATTAATTATGAGGACAGGTGGCAATTGTATGTCACTGGTTACCTGGGAATGACTTTGTGGGACACGGCGGTATCATACATTCGTGATTTATGGCGTAGTCCAATGTGTATGGATAGTAGGGAGGATTGATCTCATAGACGGGAAGGGATGAGTCATATGTAAAGTTAGCCTCGTAAAGCATTTCGAACATGGTGTTGCCGCCCGTCTGCAGGAACGGAGCTCTCATTCCGCGCACATCCGACTCCTTTACGCCTCCATAACGGCTCAGTAATTCTCTCTGTCCGGCGATCTCTTTTAGCCAAAGATCTTTGGAGAATTTTTCGCCAAAACTGTGCCTGTTATTTGTGTTAAAATGAGTTAGGTCAAAGTTTTTATAATTATACTAGTATGCTCAATTATACTAGGTTGCTCCAGAAATTTGAATTTCATAAATATCAGGCTATAGTTTAATATTTTTAATTATAATTTAGTTAAGTAGTCTTGGTGACTTGTATTTTTTGCCCACTAGACCTTGCATATATCAACTTTGAATGATATTGTTTAGCTTACGTTATAGAATGAGACGCTATTTCGTGTCCTTTAGAGTAGAGAGTCTGGACCTGTGCATAGTCTGTCCATTCATGTGAAACGTAAAATGTTGCCAAAATTGGACAACCATTTGGGTTATTGCGACCGGAGTTGAACAGCTCGTCATATATATCCCAATTCAGGTCATTCACTGAGTCATCAAATGTTAGCAAAACTATTTGCGGCGTCTTTTTTGGTTGTAAACCATCTGAAAAAGTGGTCCTGGTCTTAAAAATCAGTCTTAACATTGATTTTTTATCAATTACCAGGAACGTCTAGTCCTCCGCAGCGACAGTCAGGGAGCCGGCAATACATAGAATCACATTTATTTGCTTTCGCATACGTCAGGTCAGTGCTGGACGACTTGGGCTCATAGTTGACGCTCTGGTACCACTCAGTCGGCTTTTTAGGCTTAACGGGCTTAACAGTTACCGGAGCCTGTGTTGGACGGACAGTTGTTGTCTTAGGTGTTTTTATGCGTATTTTTGGCCTGGGTGCTGGTTTGGGAGGTTGGTTTTGAACAAATGGTATTGTCGGCCGGGCTGTTATTGTCGGTCGGGCTGTGGTGGTCGATATGACTACCGACTGCTTGAACCCGAACCGCATCGGAGGTGTTGGAGGAGTGACTCTCTTAGGGGGCGGTTTATAGTAATTGAAAGGAGCCGTAGAAAAGCTGATCGGCCTTTTAGTTGGCTTTTTGGTCGGCTTTTCGGCTGAATTTTTCAATGAAAAGGTTATATAAAAAATGATAAGAATTTTGCGTCAATTTCGTAATGAAAGGTAAGCTTAAAAATTAGCCTATTTTTCATAATTAAATTAAAAACTATTATAATAATTAAAATTCTAAATACAGACTAAAAAAATTAATTAAACTTTTTATTTATATTTCAGAAGTATTAGTGAAGTAATTGTTAGTAAAATTAATAATCAAATGAAAAGATGTCATACCTGGAGGCGAGACAGTTGTCAACGAACTAACTGAGTCCTGAGCTCTTTGTTGTTTGACAATAGCATCGGTATTCATAAAAGGAATGCCTGGCCTATCGTTAATGGGTTTGTCTGTCGTCTGATTGTTATAATTATTTTTTGCGTCTTTTATTTCAATAAAATTTCTTTCGGAACTGAATTTTTTGTCCTTTTCTTCTCCGCTATTCTGTGCTCTGTTTTGTTCGCTAGTCTCTGTCTGAAAGTCTTGGTCAAAGTCCCTAATATTGTCTGAGAGACTGTCGTCTCCTTCGCCACTAACTGTGGGAACGGTATATGATTTCTGTCCATCGAAATCCTTTTCATTGAGTATGTAATTGGGTTTAACATTATTCATATAATTATCAATAATGGAGTCCCGAAACTGCTGAGCAGTCTTTTTGTGGGTGAGCAGAGCGTCCGGCAGTTCCTTGCGATAGTCATCCAAGAGCTGGTATATGGACGGAGTGACCGGCTCTGAACTGTCCTGCTCTAATCGAGGCTGTCTATTCTGTTTGATTACTTTTCTGACTACGACCCGTCTCTTGGGGCTGACATCGTTTCTGGGAACGGATTTAATTAGTCTTCCCTTATTGTAATTACTTTGTTCAGAACTGTCACTATTTGTGAGGGTTGGCTCATCTAAAACCGGCCTCAGATATGGACTATTAATGTTTTTATAGTGTATGTTAGTCTTGATTACAGGTTTGGTTAAGTGGTCAGCAGTTTTTGCAGCCCTGGTAATGGCTTTTGGCACCGATTCGTATTTGTTGGCAACAGATCTCAGGCCTGAAAATTCAATTAAATACAGTCTTTCATCGCTTTTCATGCAATTCGTTAAAAACAATTAAAGGAAAAAAATCAGTTTTTTGTTCAAAAAATGAAAAAAACTGTTGTTTTTTATGTCTTTTAATTAGAAATTTATTATTTATTCCAATGTTAGATATATTTTAGAGGAAATAGTTTTTGAATTATCTTTTTTAGTTTTTAGTGAAATAAATGGTTTAGAAAATTGTTTAGTTCGTAAATTTTAGTCATTACAGTCGAATTCTGTTTTGATTTGCAAGAACATTAAGTTAACGTTAAGTTAATTGATATAACGTTAAGTAATTTCGACAAATTAAAAAAATTACTTTCTTTTAGCAATTAATTGTTCAAGCAATGAGGCAATCAATTAAAACAGAGTTCGACTGTACTCTTATCCGAAATAATTATGAAAAATAATTGAAACTAATTTTCATTAATAAAATATTCAACTAATCTATTGATTAACGGATAAAATAGTTTTGATACAATTTATGTAATTTTCGGAATTCGTCAAAACTACCTGAGATTTCATCTGAGGGAACGGATGGTTGTATTCTAGCAAATGGTTGGCCACCGCCAGAGTTTGAATATATGTTTTGTGCGGGTTGTTGAGGTCTAGGAGGAAGAGGAGGTGGTACTGGTCTTGCAATGTTTGAGTATTTCGGTGGCGGCGGTATAGGTACACGTTGTCTGGTTTGAGGTCGAGCCAAAGCTGGCGGTCTAACCCTTGGCTGTTGTCTGACCTCTTCTTCGTCGTCATAACGCACCGCTTTGGCTGAGCCATCACTATCTGTAGGCGGGGCCTCAGGTTCATTAGGATGTGCATCGTCATGTGCATGCTCCTCAGCGGGTGGTGCTTCTTCTTCATCGGGATGATGATGATGGTAATCCTCCTCTTCCTCATCAGGAGGGCGTTCCTCGTCATCTTCATAGTAATCACCCAGGTAGTCGTCATCATCGTCAGGCTGTGGACCGACATTAGGACTATCGTCTTCAGCCAACTGTTTCTCAACATTTCGGAAGTCCTTCATTGAAACGTAGGCCTCGTTGGGAATGTGAGGCTTGTCCTTCGCGTAGTTGACCGCATCTTTTGGCGACCAGTGGTACTGATTCATGCGATCAGAGTCCGGGTCTTCTGGTAACCAACCGATCCTTTTTACTGACGGCTCCTTCTGTTTAGGAACAGGCTCTGGTTGCTTTGCAGGCTCTGCCTCTTTGACTGGCTTTCTTCTAATATTATGAATAGGTGCACCCGTTTCATATTCATAGTAGTCAGGAATGTCATATTCGTACTCATCGTTTGGTTGTTCCTCTGGTGAACTGTCCCTGGTATCTACTGTTGGAGGAGCAACGATTGGCGTCACTTTTGGCTGTCGACTGCTAACTACTGGTCCTCTGCCCTGAGTGTTGGGTGTGAACTGCTTTGGACTGAAATCCTGGTGCCATTTAGGGAAGTCTGGCTTCAGGGAGGGAGTCACCTTGTTAACTGGTGGCCGTCCGTTTAGGGACGGCTGTTGTTTATAGTTATCTGGCTGTCGGTATTCATCCGAGCCATAGTTGTCGTAATTCTGGTCATTTGGCGGATTATCATAAGAACTGACTTCTTCAGAGTTAGGACTCAATTGATTGCTTTCCTCGAACTCTGATTTATGTCTTTTATACGAAGTTTTCTTCAAATCTGGATTTCTTCGAGTATTGACTTTCGAGACAAACAAATAAATCAGTCAATTATCGAGTAAATAATTTATTCAAAAGCGGTTAATAAATCAGCTTGATTAAAAAATGAAATGATTAAAAAATTACCCCGTTTGCCCCCTTTATCGCATTGGACATTTCTGGGCCAATCACATGTCTTGAGTGCTTCGTTGTAGTAGAGGCCGTCGTCACACGTCTCCATTAGACTCCGGCCGTGATTACAGACATAATACTTGGAACAGTCGGACCCGTCGGCAAAGTGGCCAAACTTTTCCGGACATTGAAATGAGTCCACTTTTGTTAAGACTGTTTTCAATTTAAATATTTTTAGCAATTTAAGTGATAATTTTAAAATTATAACTTGTTAATTATGGCATTATGGCAATTATTTACAAGGTAATTAAGTTTTTTTTAAGAAACAATCCAGCTATAACTATTTGAATATTTCTCAAATTAAGCATTATAGTTTTATTTTTGAATTCAAGAAAATGCTGTACAAATTCACAGATTTGGTTATCGTTGATTAATTTCAAAGTCAATTAAGCATGATTAAATTTCAAAAAATCAATTTTAATATTAGTTTTATTATTACTCATTTGAATAAATATAGTTGGAGTCTGAGTTAAGACAAAACCCTTTTTTATGAAAAAATGACTTTTCATGTGATCTGTCTTTGATTCACACAATTATTTTTAATAATTGGATTGTTTTTAATTCTAAATTAGAGAACAATTTTCTAAATTAGTATTTATTTTAATAAATATCTCACTTCAGGTTTAGTTTTCACTTAACCTTAATCTCATAGAAAGGACTATTTATTCTTCTCTCTAATGTATTCTTCGTCAATTTTTTTTCTCACTAAACAAAACAACCTGTGCTAACGAGCGAACAGCTCCCGACCCCATAATTCTGTTCACAAAGATCTGGTCTGTTCATTAAATAAAGGTTCTGGCTATTTAATGTCGAAAAACTGATGACTTTCTGTCTAAAAATACAAATATTTGACAAATGTTTTGCAAATTACGAAAAATAGGGCTAAAATTGAATCGATTTTTTCCATAAATTATTACAAAATTATTCCAAAATGCCAACATTTGAGGGGATGGCCAGAGGGAAGCCCATTAATATTCATAACTTAATATATTTAGGTACTAAAAGATAAAAGGTATTGCAAAATTCTACTAGAGCATGCCCTTCCCACTTATTATTATAATAACTGTATTAGTTTTGAATATATAACTGTTGACTTTTATATAATAATAAGTTCTAGATTAAATTAGCATAATAATAGATGAAAATTGACTTACCATGTAATAAAATGAAGCAAATGTGAAAGGTATAGATTATGAGCTTAGAATTCATGTTGAACAGTCATTGATTATCAAGATAAGTTCATCACATAATTGTCATTTGACTGAATAGTAATTAGTTATTGTTTTTGCACAGAATTATTGTCGGAATAGATTTGAATCACAGGAAAAAAGTTTAATTCATTTAAATAACAAAACTTTTGGTTATATTTTGCGATTCAAATATTTGATGAATAAAATTGTTTTTATAAAATCAATAAAAGATTATTTCGACAAATTCTGTTCACAATTCTTATGATAAAGTTGATTGATGAAAATGATATTTAATCAATTTGGAAAGTATCCAGGCTCTTTAAATGTTCACTTAATCTTCTTTACTCATCAGAAACATTGAAAGTATTGAACGAAATGATGAAAAAAAATTCAATTTTCATGACTTTTAAACTTCAGGCAAATCTCTTTTTTGACTAATTGTTTTGTAAACGGAGTGCGAGAGAACAGGCAATCAATTCATTCTGTGCCCGAATGGAAACAATCTGCCGACACAATTGTACTTTATGGCCCTGTTGTGCTGAACTGACTCAGCAGACAGAGCACATACCTCTCTCCATATGAATCTCCAGAATTGAGACCAAAGCCGAGAGAAACGAAATAAATAAAAAACTTGTCTTTCGTTTTAGAAAAATTAAGCAGAAAAAACAGCCGAAACAATTGATTCCCACTTTAAAAAACTGGTTCTCCACTACTCATCCATTTCTCGCACATTTTTGGGTTACGGGCAGAGACGTGACTCTTATGAAAGTCTTTTTTCTTTTATTTTTAATTTCTTTCAACAGAAAAACAATTTCCATAGAAAGCGAAAATTCAAACATTTATTACATGTATTTCGATAGGGATTTACATTCACGTTATCTTTAAATTTAGAACTTTGCTGGCTATTCCTTATTTCCTTGTTCTGAGTCTGATCAATTATAGCAATCATATTTAGCAATTGTAATTTGTTTTATTACAATATATTACAACTAGATGCTTTATCTAATTAATATTAAGTAAGTAATGTACATGCATCTTACCTAGTAAACTTATTTAGTAAACTTGAAGTTTGTTTTTGGGCTGAGATCTGAATTTAGCTAAAATGGAGCTATAAATGACCTAAAACTGTTGAAATCTATTGATGTAATCAAGTTAGTCGTCAAGCCTTTTGAGTTTAGCGTCAATTTTCTTCAGCAATGTTTGTCTTTTTTCAGTCAATTGACAGATAATTTTTTGTAATTAAAATGTTTTGTTTATTGACTTTATTCCTATGATATCCTAATTTAAAGCCTCGTTTTGCCAAACAGACACAGCTATCAGAGTGTGTGGGCTATCAATAGGAAAGGCATTGAATGGATGAACCGTTTTTCTTGAAAAATGCGTTTTTCAGTAATTGAAAAATTTTGTGGCAATTTTTCACACAAAATGCCATTAAAATTGAATTAAAGATTGAACTCATTCTACAATTGTTTGTCATTTGAATCGAAAGAAATACTGTAAACAATGTTTTGAATGTTTCGAAACAAATATCCGATTCTTTGAAGAATTCAATAAAAAAAAGATAATCTAAAGGTTTGAATGAATTTCAAATACTTTTTCTGATGGCATTCAAAATCCTTTTTAAATCCTCTTCTCTTGAAATATTTTTGGAACTGATAAACAATGAAATCCTTGGTACAATTAGTTGTGTCAGGGATGAAATTTTACGCCTAAATAAGTTTAAATTGAATAAGAACAGCTATGATAATTTAATCAATTTCTATTATTAGCTTCGAGCATAAAGCTTTTGTCAATTAAATTGCAACATGCATAGCCAATATATTCAGTTAAGCGTAAGTTTTGACCACTATTTGGACGGATTTTTGACTAGCTAACTTTATTTTGTTGTTGTTAATTTTTATTATATAAAGCAATTAGCCTGTTTTTCTTGTTCAATTAAAAGAAAATCAGTAATTTTTCATAGAATGAACAAGCCTCCTCTTTTTAAATACATTCAAATATATTCCTTAGTTTATTATTTTTTTATTTTCATATTTTTTCATGAGGTAGATAATTACTTTTTCATCTAAATTTTAGCTTGATTTGTTATCCTTATTTTGTCACAATGACACTTTTTTTAAGAGAACAAGTTCGATGAATTGTTTGAATAAATTTTGAATTGAGTCAGTTAAAATTTAATGCAACCAATGTAGGATGTGAACAATTATTTTAAACAGTATAGACTCTGAAGATTATCCTGGATCATTTGCCAAAATAGTATTCATTGCCTGAAAGAGCTTGATCATTCATAAATAAAATAAATTTGCTGAAAATTAAAGCAGAATTTTCCTTTTAATTTTACAATTTACACAATAAACGAGGCAAATTACAATCATTATCTTGCTTGTCTAAACGAAAATATTACTTGTTTAATTTTCTAACGCATTTAACCATTTACAGTTTGATTAATTTTCAAGAATTTATTATTCATTGCCTTAAAAATAAAATTAATTACGGCTTTATTCTAACCATTTATTAAAACGATTCAAAAATTCAGTCGCCATATAATAAAAGAAAACAAAATTATCATGCTCATAAAATTGTGTGAACGATCATAAACTGAGTGTTGACTTCAGTAATTTCAAAGTGAAGACATTGTATTTATTTCTTTTCAAAGAGTATTAATGGTATTGTTTGGGGGAAAGCCATAAGAAAAAGCACTTCCGTACAAAACAATCACAAAGACATTCAACGTATGAAAAGAAAGTTTAATTTATTTCTATTTTTTCGTATTTTTCAAGAGTTTTTTTTGGTAAACAATAAAATAGATCTCTATTTAGATCTCATGTTTTGCTCATTTCGTCGACTTTTCATATATAATATGGTTTTCTTATCAAAAACATTATTTGATGCGAAAAAACGACCAAACATTTTGTTTGGCGAAAAAAATAAATATAACTATTTTAGTGATGACTCGAAACAAATGGATAGAAAAGAAGTAAAAAATATAATTTTCGTTTCAAAATAGCAAATGTTTGACACAATTATTGGCTTTTTTCGACTGTTTTTCTAGTCATCGATAGTATTGTATTTGATTATTGACTTTAATTTTGTCTTATTTTTCAAATTTTTCTTTAACTTTCCTAAATAACAATCGAATTTATTTATTGATTTCAAGAATTGTTTATTTCGATTGATGACCAAGCTTCTTTTAAGATAGACTTCTGATTTAGGTTACGCTATGATTTATGCAAGTATATTATCTCAAAGTTTCATTTAAGTATTTATCTATTTATATCATTTAATGCATTACTGAAATATTGTTGTAATAATTTTATCTTTTTAAGTTTTACATTTAAATAAATCTTATCTTGTTAATAAAAAAAAGTTTAATAATTAATCAAGGAGCATTCAAATTTTAACAATATACCAATTAGGCATAGCTACAAACTTCCTTAACTGTATGAAAAATATTTCCTAGCTAAATAGCCTCGAATACTTCCCTATTAGGAATTTCATTAAAGGATTACCTTAATTACCAATGTAGTCTTAAAATATCACATTGTATGTTAATTATTGAATGCCTAAAATAAAAGTCTTCCTTGTCACTTTCAATTGATCGATTGAATGATGCTTGATAATTTTTTTGATTTGGAGTTTGTCTTTGAATTAAATTAATGTCAGAGTTAGTGAAATGAAATGGGTTTTAAAGAGTCGGCGAATTGTTATTCAGAGCTATTGACTCATAAAATGTGATTAAAGTCTTATTCAAAGACTTAATTTTTGCTGAAAGTCTTAATGACTTTCATTTCATTCATTCAATTCACTCACAATGAAAGGTAACTCCAAATGTGGGCTCAGAATAAATATAAAAAATAGCCTAAAACTTAAGGGTTATTTCAGTTAAAATAAAGTTATTATTTTTTCAAAGAGCAGAATACCTGTCTTAACCTGAAATGATTGATTGAAATCCATTGAATTGAAGCCGTCTTTCTTATGATTGACTTTAGGCTTCATTTCACACTTAATTTCCTTTCGTTTACAATACTTTCAAAATAATAATAATTAAACAATTATTCGATGATTAGGAGTAAGCAAAATTATGGTTTTAGTTAATGTGAAATACCATTAAAACCTTTCTCAGTTAAGTGAATTTTGTTGTGAGAGAGGAACAAGTTTATTGTTTTAAATGTTTTTATTAGTCAGTATTTAGATTTTAAATTAATGTTTTAGCTTTGAATGTGAAAATAGTTGACATTATTATTAACATCAGATCTAATTATAATGATTATCAAGGTGTTTTTTCAAATAATTATTTTGCTTTTTTACAGCCCTTTTTATTCAATTAATTAAATGATTCTTGGTTTATTACTAATAACCTTGGGAAACATATTTTTTTAAACTCAAATTGAAAATTGTACACCATGGCAATCCTGTTAATTTAGCTAAATGTTTAACTATATTCATGTTCATTTTTTTAAACATTCTTTCAAATTTTTGAGGTTAGATTAAAATATGGCTTAAAATCATTAACAAAAGAATTAGTTTGTATTTTTGTGTTAAAATATTTGCATGATATTTGTTTGTTGAAAGTCATATCACAAGTATTTAAGTCAAATAAATCTTTTATTTCAAAAGTATTCTTTCAACTTTATTTTATGTAATTAATTTTGATTTTACTTTTACTTTCGTTTTTTGGATTAATTTTTTTCTTCAAAAAAATCTTGATTATAGTCAGTCTTTTAACTGGAATGAAGATTATCTTTTGAATTGAGAGCACTTTCTCTTAAAAATTCAAAAGAATTTTTATTTGAAATTATTTTTTTCGCGTTTTTGCAGCTTTTCTTTTGTTGGAAAATGAGTTGAAATGGGAATTGTTTTGACGCCGAAAACAATAAGCCTTTTCTCAACAAATTTCATATCAATAATAAAATTTCTATTATATATATCTTTCTGTTATTTTGTGTGAGAAAACTGATCTTTTTCCAAGATTTTTGCTCAATTCCTACACAAAATTTACGGTCAAATTCTGGTTTTTGAAACCTTTTTTCAATAAAAGAAAAGTGTTTTGTTGAATTAGAAATAATGGCTTTTATTTAATTCATAGTTTATTAATATCAGACTTGACTGTAACACTTAGTACTGATTGAAAAATTGCTAATATCTTTTTACACCAAGGATTTATATCAAAATAAAATTCATGAATTCAATTCAATTCAGGCAATTGTTTTATTAATTTGTTTTTATGTAAATTTTTCGCTTCTCTTCAGTAAAAAAAAACTGGCGAACAATTGATAGAAATAATGGAAATTTGTCATTAGATTTTCCCATTTTGAAGGAGTTGTCTATGTTTGGCATATAATTATGGATTTTTCGTATTGAATTACTGAATAAAAAGACTTTAATTAAACTTTTTTTCTGACTTTTAATGAGAAAATAAAGCATTCATTAAATAAATTGAAAAATTATGATAAGTGTTCGGTCAAATAGTACGTCAGTTGTGTTGGGGGAGGAAGGGAGTTTTGAAAGATTATTATTCTTCTCCTTAGAAAAGGAATAGTCCACAGAAAACATTTTAGTGGGTTATTAACGAAAATCATTAAACCAATGAAATTATCAACAAATCTGAGGACGAAACACATTTTTTCGTCTCATTAGTTTCAATTAAAGTCCAATAAATGTTTCATTTTCAATACAAAAGACTTAATAACTTTCTCCTAATTCCAGGATAATTAGCAAAATTATTTCTATTATTTAATTATTTTAGCTTGTTTATTTTTTAAAATAATGACTCTGTTCGTGAAAGCGTCTGATATATTACTAGGAAGTGGTCTGCAATTCGATTAAATGTTTTATTAAATTATTTAATTGTTTTTTATGTTTTCAGATGAGAATTATTTTTCCGATGATTCCCATCGAGCCTATGATTAAATATTCTGTGCAACACCAACAAAATAAACTTGATTACTTTAGTCAGCAAATTATTCCGAATCATCGGTAATAAATTCTATGCATTTTATTTATTACAAAATAATTGCTAACTTAAAATGATTGATATACTTGCTTGTTTATAAAAACCAAATTGAATAGAATCTTTTGGAAAAGAAAATTGCCTCATAAAAGTTTTATATACATGGTAAATTGATAGGATTCATATTCAAGTGTGAATTATTAAAATGATCCAAATTGATAAGTAGATCAAATTCTAAAAACTAATTAATTGAACAATGGGATGCAATGGTTGTACAAGAATAATAATTTTGTACATGATAATTCAAAAATATGCTTGATCTTTCGTAATATGAAGTCGAAGATGTGCAAGGTCCCTAGGGGATAATGACTCATTTTCAGACCCAAACCTAAGGAGGATATAAAGAGGGGATATTTTCAAAATGAGGGAAGAAAAGCCGCCATTTTTCTTAAATACGCTTATATATACAGAATAATAATGTAGTAATTTAAAGGGTCAATTAGCTACATTTATTAAAATAGGGGACAGATC
>JAQIWP010001219.1:0-16537 GCA_034695525.1 Euzetes globulus
CTCTCTCTCTCTCTCTCTCTCTCTCTCTCTCTCTCTCTCTCTCTCTCCAGCTTTTTCTTTATTAAGACTATTACAAATTGTTAACCAATGGTTTGAAATTTGAAAAAGTATTAATTTTATTTACTTCAAGTTTAGTATTGAATTTAAGGAAAATTTTGTTTTTAGATATTTTGAAAGAAAAATATTTTTGTTACAAAAGTATTTGATTATTCAGTTTTTATTTGTTAAAAATTCAAAATTTACAACATAATAGTCTATTTCAGTAAGAATTAGATGTTTTTGTAATAAAATAAAATATATGATTATTTTATTTATTATTTAAGTAAATTGAATCGAAGAGCAAAGTCTTACATGACTTCACTTTTATAATTAGTTTATTATTGGCTCAAAGCTGTGAATTGTATTCTAAGTAATATATAATTAGAATATTATTTCAACGAACACTTTAATTATTATCGGGTCGAACAGCACAAAACTGTTTGGAAAACAGCCATCCCTTTAGACCTGTTTCTATTTTAGTTAAATATTCTGTGCGAATATTCTGTTATGTAAAGTCGAAAAAAATGTTTTTAATGAAAATTTTCGTATAAATCTCTTACGTAATATATATGTCACTACAATAGAACTGCTGTCGCTGAGAGGGAGGGGTTTTACAAAGGGGTAATGGATTGAATAATGTATCCAGTTTATCAAAATTCACGTTTTCTTGAATTATAATTTATTTTCAATATAAAGGCAAAAGAAAATCTATTTTCAAATTCGTTCAAAGAGTCTGTCTTTCAAAATGAACTTTGAGTTGATTTTCTGGAATAGACTGACCCCCCGAGGAAAATATGATTTTGACTGATATCAGGGATGTGCAAGGCTCGTGACCCTAGAGAGAGGATATAAGGAGGGAATAGTTTCAAAATGGCGGACTAAATACCAGCTTATTTAAATACGTTTATTTTCAATAATTTAAAGGGTTTTACCTACAATTAAGCTATTATTAAAGTAGCAAGACTATATTTCTTAAAATAAGAGACAAAATGACTGATTTTTTTTGGCAGCAATTACCAAAAAATGACCACTGCGCTCGCCAGAGGCCATTTTCAAACCTAGGAGGGATATTTCAGGAAATCTCCTGTACATCCCTGCTGATATCTATGGCACAGCGCTATTATTTAATTTATTTCGCATTATGTGGAAGTGTATAATAACAGCGCCGACCAGAAATGCAATTAGTTTTGGATATCATTGGATCCAAAGTCAGACTGAGTTAACGAATGCTCCTATTAGTGATAGGCCGGTGTTAGGCTCGAATGGCTGCGCTTTTTTATTCTTGTCTCGTTTGTGGATGAAGAATGAGCACAAGAATCAGCACTAAAATGATTACTCGATTTGTGTCTTAATTGTGAGCTAAAACTAATGATTGATATCTTTCTGTTATATTATAATACCTTTTGATTGGCAAACGTTTGGCTAAACTTGTATTGTTTTGTTATGAGTTTAGTTATAGACACAAGTGTTGATCCATAAATCTGTTCCGGGAGACAAACAGCCAGTCATTGGAAAGAAGGCTAAAGATTTTGCGCCGGAAAAAATTCGTGAATTCAATACATTTCTCACATTATTCAGCGTCGATTTGATCGGTTTTATGCCCACTAAAGAACACTTTCCAACAAAATTGGTTTGCATTACTCACTCGCTCTTCATATCTATTTTTTGCACATAAAGGCTCTGCCATTCTTTCAGCTGACAATTGGCAGAGATTTGTGCCGTTTTGGATAGAAATCACAATAAATTTTTTGCTTTTGCCTCCATTATTGAGTTTGAGGATAGTCTGAAATCCATTGAATACCCAAATGACTGGAATTTATTTTCCTATTTATTCCAGAAGTTTACGCAAATAAGAAATTTTATATTTAAATGTGAGAGTAGTTTAGTTTACAATTGGATTTGTAAAGTACTTTAACTCACTTTTCCACTCCTGTTAGTACTTATGCTTCGGTTTGGGATTCACTGAAACAGAATCCCAGCGCAAGATATGTCAAAATAGGATGCGATTTGTCTACAATTTGACTCAGAAATAGGAAGATCTCATGAGACAAAAATCTTCGACATTAACGAATTTGTCTCCTGATGTTAGTTCTGTGAGCATCTGTCGCACATCACAACACTCCTCCTAATTCCCGATTCAAAATCATTTTAAAATAACACCTCTTTTGTGAATTCAAAGAACACAAACAAAACTTTCTGTTATGTTTTAACACAAACTCTTCAGAGATTTGTTTGGAGTTTTACCTTTTTTTATGACTAGAACTTCTTCACTCAAATATTAAGAATAATGATCAGCTTACAAATGTAACCAAGGTCAAAGAACATACTCGTTCACTCTTTTAAGCGCCGACTTCAGGAAAAATGAAATTGAAAAACCTGTCAATTAATTATCAGAAATATTGTGAAAACTTAATCGTTTGTAACAACAAATGGACGGCATCTGACTTTTAGGCAACCTTTTGACTTTATAGTTGAGAAGAACAGGATATCATACATTGTCAACCAATTTTAAGATTAATCATGGTTCTAATATATATAGGTTTTTATCATTCGTTCGTAATTCATCGAGTTACTTTTCTGTTGAAAGTAATTAGAAGAAAGGTTTCTTAGTTCCCTTTAACTACTCTTGCTCATCACCGGAGTGCAAATTCGTGTAAAAAACTCATCGAAATAACGGAAATTAATGGTGTCTTATAATGGAACTGATGTTCTCCATGTCTTCCTGTCTTATATATAAAGAAAAATTGGTTTCAAGTCTTTTCTCAAGGCTTTAATCAATAGAATTAAACTTGAAATCGAAAAATAACATTTGATTGAAGAGTTTATATATAGGCTTCAAACTTATTGATTGGCCTAAAAATGAGGTATGCAAGAAAGTGCTTGATTAATTAACATAAGATAAACAACTTCGATTTTTTATCCTAATAAAATTTATAGTAATATCAGACAAATTATGTCTTTAAAGAGGAATAAATGATTTAAACATTTCTAAATGAGCAACGTCTCACTGAATTACAAGAGTAAAAGAAGACCTTGCTTAGTTGGCATTGAAAATAATGTCATTTTTTGAGAATATTTGTTTAATAAAAGATTAGTCACAAAAGTTTAATATCAAAAGTAATAGCACTTTAGGTTCTTTTCTTTGTTATATAAAATTCTTTGGGCTTTTATCGATTGTGGCTCAGAATGAGGGGAACTACTGGCAATTTTCAACAAAATCTGTTGACATAAAATTGTATATCATTTAGATTTTCGTATTATTTATAAATTGTATGTTATTATTAAGGCTTTGGTGTACAGCAAAGCATCTATCAAAATAAAGTATGTTTTGAGCGAATCTTTGAAAATAATTTCGTTGAAACAAAAAGAAAAAATGTTCATTTCATTGGAATGAAAGCCTAATATTGAGGTCTGTCATTAGGAGCATATCTATAAGAAGATCTACCGAAATGTCAGGCGAGACACCCGCTAGACATCAAATGTGTGTCCGATATGTCTTATACCAAACCATTTCTGTTTGGATGTCAAACATACAAATGGAAACAAAAGGCAAAAGGCTCTCAAAAACATAATTATCTTCATTTCCAAAGTTCTGTCCATTTATTTCTATTTTTATCTCTAAAACCAATGATGTTGAAGGTAAAGCCATAAGAAGTTGGCTAATAGTCGTCATCATCAACAAAGAACAAGATTGTTTGGAGGCAAAATTGTTTGAAAACTGTATCGATAATGCAAGTTTTAAATTGTTCAAATTTGATCAACTTATTCCAATCTGGGCAAATTTGGGAAATCTTGGCAAATAACTTATTCTATTCAATGAAATACAAAGACTTCTACATAAATTCTCTGAGAAAAATTAAAACCATTTTTGAGTTTGATTCTTTTAGATTCCTGCTTCAAATTCAGGACAAACGTAAAATATAATTTTCATAGAAGAATATAAAATGTTCACGTTGACATTCCATATAAATATTATTAACTATAATCTTTTCTTGTGTATTAACTTTTTTGAGCACTAAATTTCAGTTTTTCTCGTATTAATCTACAAATTTCTTATTTATATCTTTGATATGATTTTTTAAAAAAGCTAAACATCTTTGGAATGTTTTCTCGCAGAACATTAATCTTGCCTTTTATCTAATAAATGAGGTATTATTCGCCAAATATTCTTTCTTCAATAGTCTTATTTGATAGCAAGAATCATGAAGCACCTCGACTTCAGTGGGTGGTTTTCAAAATTTGCTAGAGGCCAGGTAGTGGGTTTGCCATAAAGGCCGACGGAAACTGTTGACTGCCTTTTTTGTTGATAACTGATTTACAGACAATTCTTTTTTGAATTTATAAAACATTATCTTTGAAATAAATTTGAAGAATTCTTCGATCAGTGAATTGAAATATTTAGTCTTAATATTTAACAATAATTGTGCAATTATTGATTCTTAGGAAAAAATGCTCATTTCTCGAGAAAAGAATTGACGATAAATTTAGCAAATATTTGCGTTCTGTCTGAGTTGGAAAATAATTAACTCAAATATCTGTTCCTTTATGTAAAACTGATAACTGATCGATCGACTGATAACTAATGAAAATAGGAATTCAATAAAAGTTTTTGATCACAAAACTAGTGAAGTATTTGACAGTTAAAGCGTTTGTCAGATGACATAATCGATTGTATTTGGTGTTTCACTTCAGACACAATTTCCTTGTCTTTGTTGAGTTGAGGCACTGTATAACACGAAAACTTGTCGTCTGAATAAACAAAATTCATTTATTAATTTTTTGTTCGTTCAAAAGTAAACATTAAGTCTAAGCGATAGTTAAACACGAAGTAGAAAAGAAGACGAAGTGCTAAAAATCTTTGAGAAAAATTCAGTTTTTTTTGTGACAAAACCACAAAATCTTCTGACATTTTTCCGTTGGGTTTTGAAAGCGAGGCATATGTGCTGTCGATATGTTTTTCTCACTCAAGAATTTCTTGAACAGAATTTATATCGATATAAAAAATGCAAAATATATTGAAAATAAACTCAAACTATTTTTCGGTGAAAAATATTGAGTATGGAAAATAAAATCAAATAAAGTAGACCTTTGTTATGGATATAAATTTGATAATAAAATGTGATAAAAGAAAGGCTTTCAAAGCAATAGAGGAGAGTCTTTCATCTAATATAAAGAATGTTTTATAGGAATACTCCTTTTATTGGAAGTAAAAAACAATAGAATAGAAGAACCAGAATATTATGTTATCGAGGAATAAAATTTTCGGGTCTATGTGCAGCCAATAAAAATTCTAATTCATAAGAGATTCAATTCAATTTTGAATGCAATATAAAAGTTATAGATATGGCGAGAGAGGCATCTGAAGGCAAGGCACCAGAATTCATGCCCAACGCTCCTTGCAATTTCTGAATGCAACAAAAGCCGTTTTTAGTGTAAATGGTTCTATCAAATGAATCTATACTTGATTAGTACTTTCACTGAATAAACTTTTCTAATTGAAATACTTGAAATTTAGTAAAAAGATCTTGGTGATATCAAGTTGAAACTTTGTTTTGAATCGGGCTTTGTGTTGGATTTGTGCGAATTGAATGATTCCTTTAAGTCTATTTATTTTATAAAATCTTAAAATAAATGTCTGACAGTTTGTTATCCCTTTTATACAACTGTTCCTGATTTAAGCGAACTGAAAATTCATTCAGTAGATATTTTATTGATTAATCTAGTATATTTTTCTTCATACATGTATATTTACTATGTTTTAGATTTTTCCTCAAAATCCATAAAATTGACTAATTTTTCCAATCAATACGAAAATGATTCATTGCTTTTAGCTTAATAATATGTTTGATTATTTAACCAGTGTCATCTAATGTTTTATTGATTATTGGCAGTTTTTATGTTAAGGTAGTAATTGATATTTCAGTCCATATCCTTAAACACATTTATGGAATAATTAATGGATTTTTGCTCAAATAAAAGCAATGATTCAGTGCTCACTTCTGGTATCGAAAAACAAATCAATAATTATATGAATTATTTAATATCGGTTGTAATTTACTTTAATATTATTTCCTTTATATACCAGCAAAAAATTGAGGTCAATGTTAACTATTGTTTTGAAAACATTAATATTCTTTTCAGTCATACATTCAACCATTGTATTGAATGAACATAAAAATTGAATCATTCACATTCTCTGCACCATTCAAAACAATTTTTAATTAAATTCTTTACTTTTATTTAAAATTAGAAGAATAGAGAAAATAAATAACAGATTTGAAACGAATTGTTATTCTTATGGCGAATATTCTCTTTGGACTTTAAGACCCAGCAGGGTAAATTTAAACTTATTTATATTTCAAAGAAAATTCTATACATTTTCAAACTCGATTAACTAGTTCAATTTTAGAGTTGATAAGACTGGGTGTGAACACAGCGGTCTTAAGAATTGCATCTTCGGTATTGCGCAACCATCTTGCACATCCCTTGCATTGATAGAATAAGAAAATTAATTCAAATGTACGTCTATATTATAGCAAACTCATTTTGCAACTAAATATTATTCTATCTCATTTTGTCGACTATTTTAATTAAAAAAGGGAGAAATACTTTGAATAAAATAAAGCCATTCTATTGAATGACAAAAATGTCTTTTGCAGTGAATGTGAGCACTATTTTAGGCGTTTTTCTCTATTGACTTAATTTATTGAATTAGAGAACTAATGAATCGGTAAAATCAATACAATTATAGCAATTAACTCATCCGTTAAGACTTTAGTGTCGACAAAAAACTATTTTTAGTGTCGAGTGAATTGCAATAAATTTTATTCGCGACTATTATAAACACATTTCATAAGAGCCTATGTTATCATTAAAAGCGTTGGAAAGCATTCTTCATATTATCTTAAATGTTATGAACAATGAAACAGTTTATTAGACGAAAAATATGATTAATACGTCCATAATATTTGATTTTTTATGTTCGATAAGTTTATTGCAAAACTCATGCAAACATTATGTTATGGTCTTTGAGCGAAAGACTCGTTTTATTAAATCATTGGTTGAAAAATTGTGACCAAAAATTGTAAGTTGAAATGAAAAGAAATTAAGAGAAATAAACGAAAAGTCTAACGTCAATAACTATTACACCGAATGATTAATTACATTAATTTAGAGCCAATTCTTGTCTAATTTTCTCATTAAGAGACACAACAGAACAGAGAAACACAATTTAACTGAATTTTAGCTTTCAGTTCATGTATTGCGACCAATCCTATAAACAATAGGTATTTGCAAATAAATTACTAACACTTTTGTTTTGTTCAGACTTTGCATTCATTTGTCTCAGGATCTGAGCCATCAAAATAGCTCGGATTTGGGGAACAGTCTATTGTTTTTGATGATTAGTTACACAAATATTGTATAAACCAATAAGAAGTGCAATAATATAATAGGATTATCGCAATACATGATATACAGTAACATTTCTGCAGGTTTATTAATCAATTGATTATTTGGTGTATTGACTCAACTAATAAGAAAAAAAATCTATCAAAAATAATAATAATAAAAATCTACGAATAGTTTGTTATGAAGAATATTTTGCTAAATATAGTCAGAAATAAATATATGATTTTACATTGATTATGTTTTTGATTACCCTTTTTGACCATCTTAGACATGTCGCTATTAGAGGTTAGCCGAAAAGAGGTGTCGTTGTTAACGGTTAATAACAACATATAGTAACTAGCAACAGTCGTGATTGTGATAGCGACATGTCATTACATGAAGTTTTATGGACATTTAAAAACTGAATAAGTTCTGAATATCATTCAAACATCACAACTTACAAGTTTACTATCAATTAAAATGACTGGTCATTGCATTGAACCATTTTGAACTATAAGGACATATCGTTATTTGAGGTAACTTCTAAATGACCTTACATAACTGTTAATAACAAGAGGGCAGCCACTGTTTTTAGCCAATAAACAGCATTAAACCAATAACCAAATGTCGGAGATAAAGGTCAAAATGAGTAATATATTACAGTTTTATTCCAATATAAGGGACTACTAAGGGATTACCTTATATAAGGGAATTTTCGAAATAAGGGACTCATTTTCACAACACGCCTGGCATTTAACAGGTATTTGACATAAAGGCAATCTCTTTTCACTGGAAATTATTGTGGATAAAAAATTTCAAATAAGTTCTGAAAGCATTTTTTATACACAATTTAAAAATTGTGACAAAACATAAGAGAAATGGTTTTTCATTAAGATTTAAATATTAAACTATAATATTAAATGATAAAAAACCCCTTATGATATAATCGTAAATCAGTTTAAAGAATAAATAAAGAATTCAAATAAAAATAATTTATATTCAATTCTTTAAAGCAATAAAAACAATCACTGATTATTTGATTTAATTTATAGTCTATTATAGTTAACATTGAAAATATGTTATGTAATATTCTATTTGATATAAGAGAAAATCCAATAAAATAGACAATAATAGCTTGCACATTTCTTTTCCTTATATTGGAATAAAACTGTATTAGTAATAATTTAAGAGAAAATCAATAAAAACGTTATTTTCCTAATCTGATTGACCAGGATTTCAAGTGGGAGAGCTAATTGAACTTCATGGTTTGATCTTATCACTACTGGTTACAGAATCTGAGATGTTCTATCTTATTGCTTAAAATTGACAAAAATTGATCGCGAAATTCACATCAGAATTATTTAATCGTTGAATTTACTGAAATTATTATAAGACATAATTATAACAATATTGGATCATTTAATCGGAGGTAGTCATAGGGGAGGGTGTAGTATGTAAACCCTCGGAATTGACAATTTGTCAAAATACCTGAGGTTTGAAAAAAATGGTAAAGGAAAAGAGCAAAGAAACGGACCCCCACCCCGAAAAATTGCAGGCATTTTTCCAGATTTTTCGCCATTTTGTTAGCCATTTTTAGTATTTTAACAATTAAACTGTATTTAAACTAAATTAAGTTTAATTTAACTGAGGGAAAATGCTCTTCCCTTATACCCCCAAAGGTTAGAGAAAAAATCCGCTATTTTACCCCACCCTTATACCAGAGATGTGCAAGGTCCGTGACCCTAGGGGAATATAGCGGAGGATAATGACTCATTTTCAGATCAAAATCTAGGGTTGATATATCTAAAAAATGGAGGCCGAAAATGGTAATCGGAAGCGGATATTTTGTTTTAAATACGCGTATTTCCGGTAATTTAAATTAACCGCGCTAATTAACCCAAAATGAAGCTATTATTCAAATTACAATGCTATATTTCTTAAAATAAGTGACAAAACGGCCAACTTTTTGGAAACCACCATTACGAAAAAATTGAAATTTTGTAGGGGTCAGTTTCTCTGCGTTTTTATTGTACAACATTTTCTCAAACATAGGTGGGATAAATCACCAAATCTCGTTATAAGGTGGATAATTCCAAAAATACCCACTTGCACATCCATGCCTTATACCACTTAGGTATCGAATCTTGGCTGCCCCTGCATTTAATATGTTTAATATTTAATTTAAGGGTTAAAATTTTGATCATGATGAAATTTAAATTTGCATTTTCTTTGTTTCCTTCATTTCCATGGTTTCAAGTATTTTATTCTATTTTCTTGTTTTAAGACAAAACTTTATCAAAACATATTTTGAAGACAAAACTAAATACAGTCTTTTGATGACTGAATAATCAAATGATGCGCTGAAAAGATATTATTTTCTTTGGAAAATATCTTTAGGTTTTAAGTTTCAATCGTTTTGTTTGCAAAGACTTAAACCGATTTTTGATATAAGAGAAGAACGAATTGAATTAAATTTATTCAATAGATTCGGACGACAACAGAATAGAAAGACAACAACAAGAAAAAGTTTGCTTTCAGTTGACTGAACAAAAACTTATATTGGGATCCATTTTGTCGTTAAATTATTGAATTCGTAGTCTATTTCGGAATCCATTTGAACGAAAAAAATTTACTTCGAGTTTAGACGAAATATTTTGTCAGTCTTTCCAAATGTATCCAAATGTTTGAGGAAATGACTTCTTCTGAGCAAAAAATGGCTATAAAATAGAGAAGAAAGGCATAAATCAAGTGCTTGTTTATCGCCCACACACTCATACAATGAGCGAAACTTATCTCATTGAGTCAGTTCACTCACTGTTCTGGCAGATCATTGAGTTCCGGATCATTTTCTGCTGTATATTCTGCTATTTATGAGTCTTGACTTGAATACCAGTTCCATAACAAACCCATTGATTGACTGATTGAATACCAATTGTATTAACTGGATGTCAAGAGAACAAATATTCTCCGCTCTTTGTTAAAGCCTGTGCTCGAAAAGTCACGGATGACCAATGGAATATAGCCTAAAACCTTCTATATTTTTAAATTGGGTTGACCTCACTTAAATTTAGATCAATTTGACTACCAATATTCCCCTAATTCCAAGAAAACTTTATCTCTTCCAGCTTAGCTCGGTTACCTTGACCATCTCTGCAAAGATGAACTTTTGGTGTGCTGTCGACCAAAACCAAAGCCATATTTGATATGAACAACAAACCAATTATTTACAAATCTGTTATTATTCCTATTTTCATATCTAGTTTCGATTTTCTAAGTTTTTCGATTTCAGTCAATGCATTAATACTTTAATATCAAATTCAATAGTCTTTTTCCCAGATATTCACCAACTGTTTGTCATATTCTTATTTAAATATAAATTTCTTGTTGTTCTTATTATTTGATATTTTTTACTCTTTTGTTCCATAAATTTGATTTAATAACTCGAGAAAAGAATTATTTTTCCACAATTCTTATATTTTGGACAATAAGTATCAAAACGTTTGTTAAACAATATATCTATCGATTTATATATTGAATACAGAAATAGACGAAAAATAAAACAAAAAAATCGATTCTTTCAGTCATTTATATTCGGCGGAAAACTGAAATTGAGAGAAGAAGTGGTCACAAAATTATCTTTTGTATAAATGGAGCATATATCAAAAAGTCATCATAATCTTGACTGAACAATTCAGCCAAAATTCATGAAATCCTATGAAATATTTTCTGATCAGTGACGGCCAGAATTATGGGTTAAGGAGTGACTGAAGGCTAGATTGAAGATCTGTACCTTGATTTCTTTTTCAATATGAAAATTCTATTTTGAATTTTGTCATTTCTTTCTTCTGGCAGTTAGAATAGTGGAATGGCATGTAATTGATTGTACATTCATCTAATGGGCACTCCCTGACCGCCTCTGTTTAGTCTGTGTTTTCTTATGTTTGAAATGTGATCAATATTTTACTCTAAAATTTCAAATTCAACAAAAAATAAAAATAAGAGAAAAATGGTTTCATCTCATTCTGTTCTCAATGATATTCCTTCCGTTGAATTCATTTTTTTACTTTTTGTATTCAATCTATTAAATCATAAAATGTCTGTCGAAAATGTCTTCCGTTTCTTCATTTTTCTTCAACTTTGATCACTAACTTATTTTTCGAGAATTTAGTCAAATGTTACTCGAATTTAATGATTTTTGTAATAATAAAATGAGCAAGCACTTTCAGCTAATGAATGTGATTAGAGCACTTTTAGTATTCATGTCTATTTTTAGTAGTTGGAAATTTTCAGTAATTGAGTTAAATTAATGTTTTCATGTTTTATCCGGTTTTAAACCAAATTTTAAAAGAGTTTAAGATTTTTCTATCAATAATTAGAAAGTCTCTTTGGAAAGAATAAATAAATAATCCAAAAAGGATCGAGCAAAGATTTGAAAAACAAAATTCTGAACGCCTACAGAATTAATGCAGTTTTTTATTGCTTTCACTGAAAGTTTGTTTTTAATTTTTTTTCCTTAAAAAGAACGGATTTTTAGATTTACTATAAAATTCAATTGTAAAAGATTTTTGTGTAAATCAAATCCGGTTAAAACTGGTTGAGAGAATTGACTAACATTTTAAAATTTGCTGGGAATATATGGAATAGTTGTTTATTAAATTCAATGCTTTACTAAACTTTAAGAAATAAATAAAATATTTGCTGTCATGACTTGATTTTGCTTAAGTCTTAATTCTTAGAATTAGTCTTAAACTCTGTTGACTTTCGATCTGTTTGTGGTTTTAAACAAATTCCTGAAAATAATTAGAAACTAATGAAAAGGTTCCAAACGTAACATTTCTTGACTTCAAACCTATTCCTCCTGAAAACTGATAGTCATCGGAAACCGGCCTCAAAATAACATTCATTATTTTTTATTAAATGATTGATTAGTTCATAACAGAACTGAACATTTTAGTTTTCAAGTTTTATGATAAAGTAACTAAAAGTCATTCAATATTGTCAAGTTTAAAATGTTTAAAATCGATACTTATTTTAATAAAATAGACAGAATTTTACTTTTTCTTTGTTGTTTTAGAAAATGAACACTTTGGCCAAATAAAGAAGAAAATTGCATGTATAAATTGAAATTTGAAATTCAAATTGTGAATTTGAATAAACAGAACACTTTGTTGAGCCAATCAATCATTTGATGAAATTAATAATTTTTGCTGATATTCATCTAAAATTGAACTCGAAATTAGTGTAAACAATAATAACACCTTAACTGTAAACAACAATAATAAATTGTTAAGCAGTGCTTAAATATTAATATAAAGGATGTAACCACAACCGTTCCATACTATTTGTTTGATAAGTTTTATTTGCCACCCTCTAGGACTAGAACATTTTGTAAAGGAAACTAAAACCCCCCGGAATCTTCCTTATAGGTTTTCTGTAATGGCAACTATTTTTCCCGAAAAATTGCCATAATTTTGTAAAATTGAGTTAAACTGGATTTAACCGGTTTATAGTTGATTGAACGTATTTTAGCAAATTTAACCGAGCATGTGTCAATTAAAGCAATTTTTAAAAATTAAGCAGGCCCTACCTAGACTTAGACCGCATCTAATTTGGTTTCGACTTACGGTTTAGATATTTTTGGTATAAATTAAATATTCAACAATATCATTTACATTGTTAGGGATAAATTCCTTTACCCTGGCCATTTAATCTATACGTTTCCTCAAACATTGAATTTCCGAAAACATGTTTTATTCATTTTTTACGAATTAGAAATTTGAAAACATTTCTTTATTAATCACATTATTTGATACATTCATTAAATAAAATTTTTATAATTTTAAAAAATTTGATTTTAATGAACATCTTTTAGACTCCATTGAAGGACACATTTTTTAAGAATTCTTTTCTGACACTTATATTGAAATAAATGATTACTATTTGACAATAAAAAGATGGAAATGGACTTGAAGAAAAATAGAAAAGGCCTTCGCTTTTTTAGTTAATAAAAATTTATTATTCGCAACAAAACTGTGAAACAAAATTCATTTTTCATAATTCATTTTAAAATATGTTTTGATAACTCAATTTTGCTTTTTTTCTTTCAGTTATTCTCTGCTTTATATTAATCTTAGACTTTAGTTCTGAGATTTCTTCAAATATTGCGAATCTAATTATGGATAAAGTAATTCAATTTTAATCTTCTGTTACTAAATCATATTAAATAAGTACCAAAAAAGAATAAGTTTTCAAAAACAAAATGTTTTGCTACAAAACTTATCCAACCTTATTAACATTAAATTACTATAGAAGTTAAATTATTTATTATGAAAAATCAATATTTTTGCAGATTATTTGCTAACAAATTCATTATTTCACATGAAATGTAACAAATAATTTCAAAAATAAAAAGTATTCAAGTTATTCGTCGAATCGACGAAATAATCGCAAAATAAGTGATGAATAGGTTTAAGAATTCATAAATTCAAAAATTGTTATTAAAATTCTCCGACAATTTCTGTTTTGTTTGACTATAAATCAAAAATAATTAAAATTTCTGATCAGAGAATAAATTCATTAAATGAAAATAACAGTTGACTTGACTTTAATCAAAATTCGTCTCTGAGTTGAATTAAGTTTTTAGTTAAATATTTATTTAAAAATTCGAAAAATCTCTAAAACATTCTCTTTTCATACTTTTCTCCTAAATATTTCATATAATTAAATAAAAGCTTTTTTATATGAAATCGTTTTATATTCAGATTTTTATTCAATTTGAGAGAGAGAGAGAGAGAGAGAGAGAGAGAGAGCGAGAGAGAGAGAGAGAGAATTCCGACTAATTTTAGGTTAATCTTAAGAAATTGGATTCAAATTATCACATGAATGATGGAAATGTAGATTTTCTCTCTTAAAGACCAATGTTTGAGACAATTTATTCTGGGAATGTCAAACACAGTGTACTTTGACTTTTAGAGAATGTTTTATAATAGATTCTGCACTCATCTGTTAAGCACTCGACTAATTTCTCTCATATTCCCTTCAATATTGCATTCAGTGACGTATATTTGTTATAAGAATTTTAATATCAATTCATTTATTTATACGAATGAACGAATTGAATGACTAAAAGAGTGAAATGAATGGAATGCATATCCAATGGGAAAATAATACAAATCGGAAGAAAAGAGATATTTTTCTTCCCAACATTTCTTCAGACTTTTCCCAGAATTCACTGAATGTGAGCATAGAATTGAAAAACAGAATAAATTGAAAAATTAGATTAATTTTCAAATTGATTGTGAATTCAAAGCCAAAAGCTTTTCTTCAAAAAAAAAACTTAATTAATTCAAATAATACTGAAATTTGAAATAATTAATTGAAAAATGAGTTTTATTTTTTGTTTATCTCTTATTTTTCACTTTAGTCGTGATTATTGCCAACAAACGCTCAAAAATCTATTCGTTTGAAAGTAATTTTCCCAGAGAAAATTAGATTTCCATTTTATTCTTCGTCTTTTTATCCCTGAAAACAAAATATTTCGTTCATTACTCTGGAAATTGAAAATTCAATTTAATCCAAAGGCAATCAGTCGGACCTGAAATCCAATCCAAAGGCAAAATAATGCCCCAAAAAAAAATAGTTAAAACTATTTGTCATATAATTAGCAGAATTAAAATAATTAAAAAACTCTCCGATTATATTCTGTGCAATAAATTTGTGCTGTTCTACAAATTATAAGCTCGACTTTTTTGTGTCGAAAAGCTACTGATAGGATAAAATGCAATACACTTTTTCATAGAGACGATACTGCAGTTAAAGGTTGTGCTCACTCAGTCTGCACTAATAATTTTTTCTCTCTTTCTCCTTTTTTCAATTATTCATTCATCCGTTACTTTAATTATATGAAACACAGAAATGTCTGAAAACAAAAATCTATTCCCGAATCTGAATATAATAGTCAGAAGAGATTTCAAGCAATTTTTACACCAATTTTCGTAAATTTTTTAATCGATTGAATTTAATAATAAATTCATTGATAACTTACTTAAATTCTTGAGCCCAAAATGAATGCCTGCCTCCCCTCCCTGTCTCCCTGAATAGCTCACAATATTCTGTATGTAACTGAAATCGTCTGACTTTTGAGAAAAAATTATTGATTTTCTTTTTATTTTAGAGCCAAAAAACATTTGTAGAGAACAGACGTCGGGATTGTTATGAGAAAAGCATTTAAATGAATGTATTTTATATAACACTTTACCCGACATTAGATTTGAAGCCTAACTTCACTGAAAAATAAATAATTGACGCGATTTTGTCTGAAAAATTAATGAGAAAACTAAAGAAGATATTCTATACGAAAGCAAAAAATATATCTACAGTTTTATATATTGAAAACGTTTTGCGGCTTTTGATTCCTTTGGGCATAGATTGCAATCAGACAAACATTTTTCTACTCTTATCTTCACATAAATCATTGAATTGAATCATTTTTTAATTCTATTCTCTGACTATTTTTCTTAACCATTTCCTCTGAAAATACTTTCAAACCAGAATTGTTTAACAGATTTTGGGCACAAAATTGAAAAATAAAATGTTTTGATATAAAAAAAATAATTCGCAAAAACTACTTATTCAACAAAAGTCTGTGACTTATTTTCAGATCATTTTTATTCATTTATTACAAGAATCTTAATATTTAGCAGAATTTAGTGCATTTCAAAACGAATTTGAATCCAAAAATACAACAATTTTTGTGAAGTCAAAGGATTTTTTTTTGAAGCAGTGCTTAGCTTTAGGTCACTATAAATAACATTAGGATTCTAGTAATGAAAACGAGTAAAAATACATTTCTGTTGATTATTTTCTATGTAGTCGTAGACATAATATTCTGGCAAATATTCCCTTTGAATGAACGACTCTTCTCTTCGAAAAAAATAGCGAATGGAATGAAAAGCGTTTGTCTTTAGTCTGACATACAATACATGCTCTCAAAGGTTTACTACACTTTCACTTCTCTTATATAATAATATGCTTTAAGTCATTATTGTCTGTATGAGTGCTGAATATGAGAGTGCGAGAGAGAGAGAGAGAGAGAGAGAGAGAGAGAGAG
>JAQIWP010001220.1:0-16534 GCA_034695525.1 Euzetes globulus
GAAAAGAGTGGCGCTTATTATTTAAGTGATTTCCATCTACTGTTCAAAAACTGCAAACAATTGCAAGAGATTGAAGTGGTTATCAATGAGAGCGTTGAAACCGATTGCACACAATTCGCCGACAGTTTCAAAAGTCTTCCACCACTTAGTTATGTATCTTTGAGACACATGAGTAGAGAGGGTTGCTTTCCTAACTGTCGATGCAAATGTGAAAGCATATGGAAGGATATGGAGGAATATATGGAAAAATATGGTGACCAAGTCACATTGACTCGAATGTCAAACCTGAATACAATTTTAAAGTATTTCAGAGACAATTCGATGGAAATACTGCAACACTTGCGACTGGAGACCGACTTGTGTCCGGTTAATTCCGGCCAAACCTTTAAACTGATGTCAGATTTTAGAGAATTACGAGCTTTTAACTTTAATTTTCAAAATTCCGGTTTTAATGATTTGGGGGAAGAAAGTGTTCGACTGATTTTCGAACCCCTCTTCTCCAGAGCAGACAAATTGGAAGCTCTGGCGGGAAGACTCGGAGACATCGCAATCGATGAATTCTTATTCTGTGTACCAAAACCATTGGCAGAAAACCTCTCTCGACTCAAGTTCCAAGGCGGAACCATGACCAAGGATAATTTCCAACAATTATTAGCTAAGTATGGCACAATAGCATCACTGACTTTAGTCGACTATGACATTCAGCCCGAATTAATCCCCGATTTGGTGCTCGGACTTCAATATTTGGATGAACTCATTATCACAAATCCTAATGATTTCAATAGCGATCAGCTTAAAGATGTTTTGACCGCCAGAAACGATATCAGATACAGACCAAGAAGAGAATCTGAAAGAGAACCAGGAAGAGAAGTGGAGTCCTTCGACATTGGCATTGAAAATTCATCAAGAAGAATTGCAATACAAGTATTTTCTTCTATAACTTAAAATCAAAAGACGTGTAATTTACACAATAACACAATGATACCCCACATTATGAAAGCACACAATTGACCCAATCTCTTTGTCTTGACTCTGACTTTTCTCTTTTCCACTTTAATCACCGGATTCTTCGCCGCTGTCATGGGGTTCCTCTTTAACACAACCAAAAAATTGGCGGACATGATATCAATTGGATCTCTTTTGGTCTATACTTTGGTCGGGAGTCGATTCTCATCATTAGGTTTGTTCAGAATTTGAAACCTAATTCTAGATTTCTGTTAAATTTCAGATGACGTCAAACAACTGAACAAAGCTAAGAACGGGGACCAGATCTTCATAGAATTGGATTTTGTCCAGAAATTCAACCGAAAAGATCTGATGCGCCAACTCTACAACGCGGAGGGACTCTCACAACCCAACTATTTCTCCTCATTTCTGTCAAACTGTTTGATTCCTAGACATTTGAAAAAATGTCATAGAAATCGGATGAGTTTTGACAAGTTCCTTGCCAAAAATATCCAACTGAAATATTTTTCTTTAGCCATTTCTAGTTTATACCATGATGGATCCTTTGAGATTTATCAAATTTTAAACTAAAAGAAATTAAAGTTTCATTGTGTCATATTAATAGATGTGAATGTTACTAGATTTAAATATTTAGCATCCGATCAATTGTTATAGAATATACTAAACCGATTTTAATATTGGCATGGTGTTGTAAATTATAATTAATAAATAACCATTAAATTTATTAATCAAACATTAAAACAATGTATTAATCAATAGTTTTAAACAATGATTTATTAAATGGACTAATAATGTGATTAGAGCTCAAAAAGACTAAATCCAGATTTTCTCACAACAAAACTGAAATTAGAGATGAGTTAATTTATAAGACATATTTAAATTTGGAATGTTGTCCAGGAGCAGACCTTAAATCTGTAGCAATAAGGCAGATCATATGAATGGTCGCTTTTATATTTATTGAGTAAAGTCTAATTCCTTTCCGTCGGCCCTAATTTTATTCTCAATTTTAGTAAATAAATATCAAAAGCCTTAACCAAACGAGGATTGACTGTTATGGCGCCCCATCGATGGACCCACAATCAGGGCTGTTGGCAGTTGGTTGCAGACCGATCACAACTGGAAGAAGTCTATTCTTCTCCAGTTGATGGTCAGGTCTGGTGACAGTTAGATAGTCCGTCCGATGGTTTGGATATTTGAACAATAAATTGGGTTAGGAGTCAGATTAGGGCTTAGGTTAGGGTTTAGGTTAAGGCTTAGGCTAGGGATCGTATTGGCAATGATCTGATCAGTGGTTAGAACAGAGATTGAAGCATTTCATGCTCTTAAACATCGGATACTTCAGCTTTGAAAAAACTCAAAAATTGAAAAATATTAAAAGGACCCCTATTAATTAATAATACAATTTGTGAGGTCAAATCATTAAGTTTGTCAGCAAATAGTTATGTATACAAAGCTTTTATTAAAAAATTGATTGTTTTGAGAAGTTAAAATGATTACTATGATTCAATCAAGGTCATCAATTTTTCACTTTTATTGTGTACTGTATGTGTATTTATATAATAATTTTTGAAATTCAATAGATAATTTGTCGCTTTAGGCTTTTAAATATGGAATGGAAAAGGTTTCCAGTGTTGGTACGTAATGTCGACTCTTTTATCCGGAGGTCTAAGGGTTGAGATAAAACAATCTTTTTATAATTTCATTTATTTATAAGAAGTTTATATTATATTTGAATATTTCTCGATCAAAAAATGAATAATTTTGGCTCGAGAAAGTTTCTTAGAAACTTTCTTTTGTTCCACCCTACACTGGATTAAAGGGATAGTTAGTCGTTACAACAACTAGAAAGATACTTATAAATTGGTTCCTAACAAATGTCCTGAGGTTTAAAAGAAAATCGGCCATTCTTTCCCCTTATACCCCCTTTTTTAGCGACCCCAGGATAAACGAAAGTATTGGAAAGTCAACTGTCTATCACGCGAACCGATGACAATATAGCAATATTGTACTGGGTAATTCCAATGCCATGTGAGTAATTTTTTAATTTGATGTCATTTTAGCCTTCTATTAATTAGGAATTAATTGATTTGTTTATTCAGTGGTCTATTAAACGCTTAAATATTTAAATAACTATTGTTTTCTTATTCAACGAAAATCTATGCTATTATGCCATTAAAATTAACCTATTTCATAATTTTAAATTAAATGAGCTAGTTAGTAACAAATTTGATATTGGTCTTAAAAAATCTCAGCAATCTAACATTTTTAATGAATTCAAATTGTGTTAACTTTTTATTAAATATAAGAATATTTGTCGTGATTTTAATTATATTGAATAATCTACCAATAATTTTGTGTCCCAAAAGTGTTGGTCTGAAGAGTTCGCCGAAGACTAAAACAAACAAAAATGTTGCGCTAAAGTCAGAGACAACTATTAGTCGAAAACTTGCGGCACATGACAAAGAATGGCACTATGGTATGGTATGGCACCTAATTTAACCGTTAGTTTGACATTTGATTAATTAATGAGGTGATAAATGGCCAGGCCTTGGGTATCCAATTTGTGGTGGCGCTCAACAATCACCCATTCGACTGCAGTCTTCTGTGGCGGAGCAGAACAGATCATTGCATTTTACTCTTCGTAATTATAACAGACCCATTAGAAACGCATTTATTGAAAATAACGGACATACAGGTAATCCTTGTTCACACTAATTTTTGCTCGTACTAGGGTACCCTTTATTATCACATAATGGAGTTATTGAACTTGATCTTTATTTAGCAATAATTAACATTGAAATTTCAATTGCATATTCGGTAATGATTGCGTAAAAAGGAAATGAATCAGCACAAATTAGTTTTCAAAAGGATCTGGAAATTTTGGAAACTCATCAATTATATGTTGTTTTTCAGTTCAAATAGGTTTTAGCGACAGATTCAAAGCAACGCTGTTCGGCACCGCCACTAATAATCGGAGATTTGTTTTCAAACAAATGCACTTTCATTGGGGCAGTTATGACGGAATAGGTTCAGAGCACACCGTTGACGGCTATAGGGGTCCAATGGAAATGCATCTAGTTCATTATAACGCCAAATATGGCCAATTCGACAATGCTGTGGACAAACCGGACGGTCTTATGGTGCTGGGAGTGCTCTTCAAAGTAGGACTCACTTTTTCCTTAAAATAATTGTTTCAAAAACAATAGTCAACACTTTTAATGGCAATTATTTTCTCAATCAATTGTTAGTCTTCGTCGCGAAACAATCGATTCTTATCGTCGGTAATGAGTTTAGTCAGGAATGTCCCCAATTATGAGGACAAGTCAGTGCTCTTACAAAAGTTTAGATTAAGGGAATTACTGCCCGACCGGAAGCGGCCCTTTTTCATGTATAGTGGCTCTTTGACGACCCCTCCTTGTTATGAGAGCGTCCAATGGTATGAAAGACACGAATCAAAGTCACGTTTACTACACAGACAATGATCTTATAATTTACACAAATTTCAGGCTTGTGTTCAAGAATCCGGTGCCCATTGGAGACGAACAGGTAATACAAATGCAATAAAAAGCTCATCAGATGTGATGTGAATTATAAATGAGACACTTTTATGGCATTAAATTCAGATTTTATTGGATTTAATTCTAATAATCATAGAATAGATTCTATATTTTGATTGTTATATAATAAGTGGTAAAAACTGTTATCAAAAAGCGCTGAACAATTGTGAGCACAAAACCCGTTCTCTTTCCTCAATTAAATGCATCGTTAATCACAACATTATTTCAATTCTAAGAATAAATAGATTTCTCATATAATTCTCTAAACATAAGGCAATTCTTTCTATTATCAAAAGGAAAGGCTGTTCCGTCGATGCCGTAGCGAATACTCGAATCAGAGAACAGGCAAAAAGAGAATGCTGTCCAATAACTACCGGCCCGTTCAAGCCATCAATGAAAGACAAATTATCATTTCGTCATAAAATTCAATTCTAATGATTTGGTTTTCTATTAAAAAAAATTATTTAAATCTAAACACTATTTATACAAATAATTATATCAAAAGGAATGTAAAGAAAAAGCACTGAATATATGGTTCTCTAAAAAATAAATTAAATTAATTTACAAATAATGAGTTTCAAGTCGTCAGAAAAGTAAGAAAAATGGTATAAAAGGGGACGGAATGGCGTTTTTTCTATACAAATGATGAGAAGCCGGGCAGTGGGGCTCGACTTCCCGCCATATTATTAACGATAATTCGGCCCCCATTCAGGTTAACCGAAGGACTGTCGAGTTCGCTGTCCGATGCGTTTATGGCAATGGCCGCTAAATAGCTGGGTGGCGGTGGTGCGGGAGGTGCTGGCGGGTCCCGTGTTGGCATTGAAAGCCTGTGATGGGTTGGCACTATGTACTGCTTTGCGTGTCGCTTCCAAGAGGGCTGACCTTTCCTGAGTGTGTCATTAACATTGGCGTAATGGTTAACGAAATGGTTGGCAGCGCTCATGTCTTCGTGGTCTGACTCTGACTCCGGACCCGAACTACTCATTTCGCTGGGCTTTTCCGTCAAACTCTCACCACTGCTCTCATAAAGACCGGCCCCTTTTATATCCTCGTCATCATCTTCTTCTTCATCAGAATACGTAATAGAACCGGGAGATGGCCTGGGTGGTGATTTGGTAGCTGCACAGGCGCTAACCGTTGTGCTGAGAGTACCATTACTTCTGCGCTGGTGGTGGGACGTCATAGCGTTCTGTTGTCTCATTTCGAAGCCGGTCGGGTAATGAGTGTCCATATTGTCGTCCAGACCAAAGCCAACCTCAGAGAGCCTGTCCTGCGATCCTTTAATGATTTCCTGTTTGTATTTATTGGTCTTATTCTTCACACAAAGGACTGCAATAACCATAATAGTGATGACAACACTCATAGCAGCGCACAGTATCACAAACCACGACTCTCTATAATAAGGCATACGAGCCCTCAGTTCTAAGTGTGAGGGGGTCTGAATCACTACCGAACCGACCACTTTGTCCGGATAAGAGGGATCGCTAACACCCTTCTCATTCATCGACATTATTCTGAACGTGTACTGAGAAGAAGGCGCCAAATGAGTAAAACTGAGTTCATATCTCTCCTGTCGACCATTCTTAATGAGAGAGACGGGCTGCCACTCCAGAGCGCCCTTTTGGTTCAGGTTATTGGCCTCAATCAGGTATCCGGTTATGTCCCTGTAGTCAGGATTCTTCCACTTCAGCTTAACTGATGTAAGTGTTTGTGTCGATACTATGTTAGTCGGTGGGGGAGGAGAACCCGGTTGGGGGCCAGTAGTCACTGTTGAGCAAAAATAGCACAATTAATCAAATGAAAGACAGATTAAACTTCAAATATACGAACCGTTGCCAACAGTTTCAGGTCCAACGCCAGCGGATGTCTCGGCCCTTATCTTGAATGTATACATAACCCGTTCCCGCAGTCCATTGACCACCAAATAGCTGTCGTTAATCTTTTGCTTCACTTGTTTACTGAAGTCATTGATTAGTGTCTCATAAGTGACATAATATCCGAGAAGAACACCACTGGGCTCTTGTGGTGGTTTCCACGAGACCTTCACCTGAGACATTGTTATCTCATCGAAGACAAGTGGTCCCACCTCTCCAGGAATATCCTCTTTAGTTTGTACGACAATAGGTCGAGAACGGGGTCCATCACCGGCGGGATTGAAGGCCGACAATTGAATACTATAATTAGTCCACTTCAGCAGATCCAGAAGAATGAAGGACTCAGTGGTGTCGGGAACAATTTCCATCATTTCTCTGGGCTGTTCGAAGGCAACGTTTCTATGGATGTCGTGGTGGGGATCTGTGTATTGCCAGTAGAATATCTTGTATCCCATTATTTGACCGTTTTGTTTGTTTTTGTCGGGTGCGCTCCAGGTCACTTTCACATCCGTAGAGGACAAGGCCGTTGTCGTAATATTTAATGGCTCTCCGGTGGGAACCGCTATTTTCAAACAAATATTAGAGTAAAGCATAAAAAGATTGAAATCAAACAAACCTTCGCCGACATAAACCACTTTGGCTTTACTGGTGGGGCCCTCCCCCTGACTGTTATATGCGATTACTTTGATTTCGTAGTGCTGGTCCCGTTCCAAGTTCTCAATTGACACAGAATTAACGTCTTTCCCCCTAACTATAGATGAGGGACAGCTGGAGGAAACGCCCTGCTGTGAGATTATGCAATACTGTACTCTATAACCGGCGCCGCTCTCATCGCCATTCCAGTCGTGAATGACTGACCACTTCACTGTGACAGAGGTCGGAGTATATGGCGAAACGATAACAGATTGAGGTGCCCGATCGGGAGGTGCGGGCAGTGTTCTGGTCAGAGGCGACTCTTGACTCCAACTGCTGTCTCCGATATCGTTCGTGGCTTTGATTCTGAACTGATATGACGTGAATGGCTTTAAATTCGTAATCGTATAGACTCTGAGCGTGGGGTCTATTTTATGAGGGTATGACCACCAGGGACCGCCTTGAGATGAGATCTGGACGGTATAGTATCGCAGAGGTGCGAAACCGTCGCGTCCGGGCGTCCAACTGATGGTCACTTGACGTGAACTGATCTGAGAAGTGCTGATGAGTGGTTGAGTGGGTGCTGATGGCAACTCTCTTGAGTTGGTGGTGAACACAACCAGTTTAGCGGCTGTACCCCAACCCTCACTGGTTTTGGCGATTACTTCGAATATGTAATACGTTTCGGGCCGTAGTTCTAAGAACCGATGGGTCCGATCGGTTGACGCGAACTCTTTGGTAATGGAACGCCTCGAGTCGTCGTCAGACATCTTATATGATATTCTATATGCCATTATTTCTCCATTCGGTTCCAGAGGTATATCCCATTGAATTCGTGCGGTGTTCTGCGTCACATCGGGAAACGTGACATTAGAGGGGGGACCCGGAACGTCTTGGAATGTCTGAACACTTGATGAGATACTGTACACACCATCTCCAGCGTGAGTGAATCCACAGACACTAATTCTATAGGTATTATATTTCTTGAGTTCAGTCAGAGTTGTGGTTCGGGTCTGATTGCTCTCAATTATCTTATACTGAGTGCCATCCGTTTGCTTGGATGACATGTACTTCACTTTGAAGCCTTGAAGAATACCGTTCATATCGACTTTAGATATCTCTCCCCATTCAACGACAATAGTTGTCGAAGACGTTGCCTTCACTTCAACGGAATCGGGTCCAGAGCTCGGTGTGGCCTCATTTGTGCGCTGTTCAATCAGACGACTGCCTGTAGAGGAGCCGACATCATTGAGTGCGAACACCTGAACAGAATATCGAGTGAACTCCTCGAGTGATGATATGAGGTATGAGTGGGAGTGATAGTCCTCCGCAATGAATGAGTGCAAAGTAGAGGGTATTCCTTCATCATTAAGTTCTCTCCATGTTATGTTATAACCTCGCGGGTGTCCATACCAGTGCTCAGGTGGTAATGGTGTCCACCTGACGCGGAGCGCTGTTGGTGACACTGTTCTCAGAGTAACGTTCATCGGAGGGCCAGCTGGAAGTGCTTGGAGTGTCTGAAATGGTGGCGATGACTCACTCGGAGCACGACTTCTTCCGACCACATTAACGGGTATTAAACGCAAACGATATTCGGTGTATGGCCTCAGATTGTGGACAATTATGGCGTCGTTCTGAGTGTGGTTTGTAGACTCATATATGACAGTCCAGTTGGCGTTCCTCAGTTTGAACAGCTGTCCCTCAACTATCCATCTATTGATCGAAGCGTTTCCATTGAAACCCGGAGTAAATTGAAGCACCACAGAAAAGGCGCCGATATTGGAAATGGCCAGATGTGCGGGTGGGTGTGGCAGTACAGGAGGAACACTGCTTTGAATGGTAGAACTCTCAATAGGACCGGCACCCACTTGTGTCCAGGCGTTTATTTCAAAAGTATAGGCTGTTTGTGGTCTTAAATTTGTGATTACGGTCTCGTTTTGATGAGCCGTTAAGTTAGCCATCAGTTTCTGCTCTTCATTAGCGCCGACAACAAAATATCTTAAGGTATATCCCAATAGCTTTCCATTGATCCGATTGGGTGGAGACCATAAGACCCGAACACTTTTGTCCAGAATATCTTTGAAGCTGAATTGAGACACCTTTTCCGGCAAATCCTGAAGAGTTCGAACAGTAATCGGAGTATCAGTTTTTGGTCCGTCACCGGCACTGGTAAAGCACAGGACTGTTATGTGATAAGTGGTGTATGGCTCTAAACCATCAATTATTGCCGATTGAGATTTTTCGGGGAACGTCGCCGGCGGCTGAAGAGATTCCTTGAACAGTTGAGTGTAAGGACTGACCGATCCGTTGATGCTCTTCCAGGCTTGCAGTTTATAGCCCTGATTGATACCATTGATGAGCTGAGGGTCCGGTGAATGCCATTTTACGAAAATAGCCGTCGAATTGATGGCTTCAGCCGACAACTGCCGCACAGGACTGGCAGGTCGGCCCTCTTTGGTCCTGACATAAATACTTTGACTGTAGACCCCGACTCCCATCTCATTGTAAGCTGCGATTTGGATTTGATAGTTCTGCCAAACGATAAGGTCGTCCAAAAGGTACTGAAGTTGTGCTGCATTTGTCACATTGTGCTGATACCACTGCGTGTGCTCCGCATAACCGGCCAGTTTGTACCGAACCATATAACCCACGAGGTGTCCATTAAGGGACTCGACGGGTGGGGGCTGCCATTGGATCATAATAGCTGTTGAAGATCGCGGGGCTCCTACCACTCCAATAGGACTAGCACTGGGAGGTTGAGCTGGCAAAGTGATGGGCGGTGATGTGGGCGCACTTGTCTGTCCTTCTCCTACATTGTTGACAGCACTAACTCTGAATTGGTAGGTCATGGCTGGCCTCAGATTCGTGAGGAGCACAAAGTTCTGAGAGGCCGATATGTTTAAGTTAGCGGTCGTCCAACTGTGCACACCATAGATGAGGTCATCGTCTGCGTTGTCATTATCGCCGTGAGTCTTACTGACTGTCCGCATCTGAACTATGTATTTGACGATAGGACTGTTGCCATCGAATGGTGGGCTCCAACTGACGTTCACGAGACCACCATTTATGTTGAGTTCTGCCCTGACATTAGTGGGCGGATGAGGCAATTCAATGACATCAAGTCGTGCGCTTCTCTTCTCATTGAAGCCGTTAGACTCAACCCGACAGGTATAGAGACCGACATCTGTGTTGCGCACCTGTTCTATTCTGAGCGTTCCGTCGGCCATCACTTTGACGCGAGAACTGGTCGTTGCGTTCTTCCCGTTGAAAATCCAGTAAATTTTGACCGGAATCGAGGTATCTCTTACTCTGCACTGGAGTTCTGCTGTTGAGCTCAGAATAACTTTACTGTCGACGGGAGGCTGATCTATGAGTCTACCCGTTTCCAAATAGTCGGGAATCGGAGGCATGTTTCGAGTCACCACTTTTGGTGATTTCCTTTCTTCTAATGGGTCCTGACTTTTAATAGACTCAGGAGAAGGCGTCGGCTTTTCCGTCACATTGATTGGGGGTAATGGCTCTGTCTTGTACTGGGCTTCAGTCGAGTCACTCATTTGGGACCGACTGACGGTTTGAACCGAAATGTTGTACACTTTTTCCTGTTTGAGGCCATAGAAGGCCGCCTGTGCCGGACTCGACGACCCACTCTCCCTCTCAACGTAGAATTGAGACTGAGTGGCGTCGGGCGGACTGATGTTCACCAGATAATTATCAAATACGCCGATGGGGCTGGGGGGTTGCCATAACACATGTAAAGTGGTGTCATTTTTGAACCACATAACAATCCTTCCCGGAGTGTTGGGTTTGGTCGTGAAATTAGCGGAAAGGAAGGCAACTGACGGTCTATTCATTAACACAGAATGCAATTGAACTTTGTATGAGGCGCCGGGAGTCAGGTCCCGGACAGCGATAGGAAGTACATCATTGGTCCCGACTTCAAGGTTTCGCTCTCCCGTCTCGTCCTGTTCTGAGAGCGGAATGATTGTCAACTTATAGCTACTGACAAAGCCTTCGAGGGGTGGCTTCCACTGGATATCCACCGATTTGCCTGACTGTACATCGATAGAGAGGTCACGCGGGGGGTCAGGCGCTGAGTGACAACAAACCCATTAGTATTGAAATTGATTTCAAATGATTTGACAGATTTTAGCGCAAACTTAAGGCTTAACTTTTAGACTAACGGATAAATTGAGCTCAAAATACAGACATTTAACTGAATACTACTGAATGGCTGAAAGAGTCGACTGCTATGACTTACCAGCGCTGGAAAAATGTGTGCAATTTATGGTCAGAATAAATAAAAATATATACAATCTCTTCATTTTAGAGTCAGATGTCATAACAATTGACAGGTTTTGAGGCACAACATTACGATTGATTTGAAAACAGTTTTAATGTGAATCTAATCATTTGTGTATCACTTTCTTCAGATGTCTCACACATTCAGACAATAGATAAACACATGAATCACTTTTTAAGGCAAAGGTCGCTCTTATCTAATCAAAGTCACAAATAAGGCTCTAAGAAAATTCATTCACAAAAATGGAGGTGACTTTTCTTAGTGACCAAACATTGACGGGGGAGTCACTGCCCATTGCAATGTCGTTAAGGGTTGGGTTACTCACTGGTCGACTACTCATGGGGAGGGACTGACGATGGCAGAGCAAATGCCTCCAGCCATCCACCTCATTGGCTCAAAGTTGGAGTAACCCTGGAGAAACATTTTGTTCAGTTTTCAACTCTCACTATTGTCCACACATTTGCCCATTGGATGCCATCTATTGATTGCATTTACGGTCTAATTATTATATGATGTCATCCGAAACATCTGTTTTCTGTAAACATTGTTTTTTAAATGCCTTAAAACACTTAACTTTTTAAAAGTCAATTGAAAGGAAAAGTTTTGGCACTTCATAAAGAAGAAACCTTAATGGGTTTAGAATAGTTTTAACATTAATTGCATTCTCTGAAGGCATCAATATCCAGATTTTTGCAAGTTATTTTCGAGACAGAAAATTGGAATAATTCGGTTGCAATCTATTTAATAATATTCAAGTTATGTATAACTTGTTTCGTAATTCAATCAACAAATAAGGGTTTCATTTGACACAACATTTGTCAACATTTCGATAACAAATTATGTAAAAGTAATACTTCTCCAAATAGAGATCTGGATCAATTTGCATTTTTATTAAACTTTCCTCGTTTAATCCCAGAATTAGTTACAATTTATTCACAAATACTTTTTCTGTTAATTCTTGTGCAAAAGAGAGCAAATGCTTTGGTTGAATAAGAAACCTAAAGGAAATAGCAAACAATAGTGTCAAGGTGCCTTCCTTAATTAGCCTTTTCTCACCACTATTAAAAACCGAAATGATTTTTTAAGGTTAAAATTAAGAAGAATGTAAGCAAATGATAAACTTCAAGAAAGATTAAGTACTTAAGTCAATTGATTGACATTGATAATAAGTTATTAATTATATTATCATCATTATTAACCTAATAAAGATAAACCGATTCAATAAAACAATTCTCTTCAGGGTAAGTCACGTTTGCAGGATGTAAAAAATAATAAAAATTCTCAACTTGCAACTAAATATTAAGAGAGAAAGTTATCAAAACAAAATACTTTTAAATGTAATTCTAGAGAAAAATGATTTGCTTTTACCGGTAAACAGAAATATTTTTTTGTGTAATAAAAGTGTAATAATATGTGATATCATATCTTGTTTTGCTTTTAATAAATGGTTTATCGGAAGAAAGTTAGGCAATGGAAATGTCATTGTATTCTAAATTTAATATTGAGGGACAGACTGTCGATAATTTTTATCAGAGGCTTTTAGAACTTTCAGACATATGGTCATTAACGTGGCCACAATTCCAGATGTTGCCTGAATCCAGTTTACTGGGTCCACTTCTAAAACCAATCTAACCTCCAGTTAAAAATTTTTAATATACATGTACATTAAAAAGAACAATAATTAGGGAACTTCCAGGTAAACTTCAAACAAAAAAGGAAATTTTAAATCAAAGGAAATTATTTCAGGTTTTCCATATTGGTATGTGGTAACTTTAACGTGTAGCATAAAAACGAGACATTTACCAAAGCTCTACAACTCTATTGTTATGTCGTTCGATAAAAAATAGTAAGGAATGCATAGCAGATGAGGTCTGGAATGTGAACTCAAATGGGATTTGAAGAAAATGTGCTCACTTTGTAAGGGGTCTAAGCTGTGACTCTCACAGTGTTTGTAACATAAAGACGGGGATCAAATCAAAGGAAATATTTGAAAAATGTCTTTCAAATTCAGTCGACTCTAAATTTCATTTTTAAAAATATTTTAGGAATATTTTTATTACCGAATTGCAAAAAATAAAATATTGCAACAAGGATAAATTGTCTCTATTTCATTGTATTCTCACATTTCAAACATTTTCATAGAGTTTTTTCACTTTACTTAGTAATTCTAGTGACGCATAATGATCAGGGTACAGGCCCAGGGCTTTCTTCACATAAGTAAAGCTCAGGTCATAGTGTCCCATCTTTTCTGCAAGAAGTGCCTGATTATAGTGAGGTTCATATCTGAGGAAATGTGAAAATCAATTGTAAATTTGATTTTAGTTTTTACGATAATTTGTTGAAAGCCTTACAAATGTTTTCCAATGGTAGCCGAGGTCTGGAAATAAGCCTTTGACTGTTGAATATTAGTTGTGGTCGGATTGGTTTTAGTCATTTCAATGACTCCTAAATTATTGTAGGCCTCAGCATGGTCATTGTTAGACACCAGTGCCAAACGAAAGCACTGGGAAGCCAACTGTCTATCACCCGAACCAATGGCCATATGTCCGATATTATACCAAATATCTGCGATCACGTCATCTGATTCAGAGAACATAAGCGCCCGTTCGAAGCAGGTAATGGCCATATCGAACTGTTGGGACAGGTAGCAGGAAAGGCCCAAGTTATTGTAAATTTCTGAGTTGCATGTTCCCATCTGAAGTATGCGCCGATAATAACGAAGTGCTACCTCCGGCTGATCGTTATAGAAGTGATTCATAGCTATGGATGCAATGGCCTCGATGTGAATGGCGTCATAAGTGAGTACTTCTTTGTATAGACGGACAGAGTCTTCCATTTCATTCATGGTCTCATGGATTCTGGCCGCATATGTAATCAAAAAGGTTTCGCCCGGATATTTATTCAAACCATTGCTATAGATGTCGAGGGCGGCTAAGGGCTGATCGAGTCTCTCATAAACTTTACCCAACCAGAGATAAACCTCAACCGGAATCTCTATGTGTTTGAGCGCAGAACGAAACTGTTTTTCCGCGTCTCTGATTAGCCCTAACTTATAATAACATTTTCCCAATTGAACCTGAATAAAGAAGAGCATAAAGTTGATAGATAAACAAATAAGTAAAAGAGGCATACTTTCCACCACCAGTCTTTGAATTGGTTGACTTCTGTGGCTTTTGCGGCCAATTCCAGCGCCACTCGAATGTTGTTTTCTACAAAATAAATGTATTCGAACAGAGGTTTGGCGACAGTCGGTATCGCAGCGTATTTCCCGATATTTAGTCGGCCCAAATTGATAAAAGGTCCGTCTGTTTGGGTTAACATTGAAGCCGTTCCCATTCTGACGAATCTACCAGAGGAAGAAGTCATGGGTCGTGCTGTTCGAGCCGTTCGAGGGGTCTTTAATGCATTTTCCATAGTACCTACTCTGCCCTGAGTTCCCGGTCTTAGCATTCCTGTGAGTGGACGTCCAGATTGGGTGACCGGTCGCACAGCTTGACTCGTCTGCAGGGCTCTGGCAGTAGCTGTTGTCCTTAGAGAAGTGCCGGGTCGAGCTACCTGTGCGATTGAGTTGTCATCCATCAAAGCTTCTGCAATTCCTTCTTCATCGGCTTCTAAGTCATCGATGTAAACCTGTTCAGTAAGACATCTCATTTTGATGGTCCAAAAGGCCTGAAAATTATAATAATTGTTAACAATCTGAGGAAATGGACTGAAAGTAACATTTATATGAGTTCTCATGAAATCATTATTTTTATTGATTCTGATATTACAATAACAATATTTTGTGAATTCAAGCAATGAATCGCTTTATTAATTGGAATATCTTTTGGATTATGTCTTAAACTTCACTATTTTATGACATACTCTAAGATCAGTCCTACTTTTAAGCCTCTTATGTAAACTTTAATGATTTTAAGCTCAAACAGTATTTCATTTTATATCCCAATAAATTCAAAGCAAAAGTATTTCATTTTTATCATTCAATTTCAGTATTATTTGACTCAAAACCGATCAATGAATTCAATGAATTCTAACGGAAAATATATTTTTCTAGAAAATAAATTTCTGTTCAGAATATTCTTTGATTTCTTATCTCTCTATTATTAGCAACACATTCATTGAAGAGGTGCTTAAAAATGGCATTTATTAAAGATTTCTTAACTGCAGACATTCAGAGCGATTCAATTTATTTGATGTACTTGTGCTCAAGATTTCAATTTCAGATGAGATTTCCTCGAATAATGTAATACAAGATATACTACTTATAGATAAATATACGAAAGAAGTAACAGAAAAAAATGTCAATACTATTCCTTTCTATAGTTCGACAAATTTATATTAGATCTGAGAAAACACGACTGAAATCAAATGCAACCAATTCCTCAAGACTTCTAATATTCAGATAACGTGTTATACAATTGCAGGTTAAACATCGCAAACGGTTCTAGCTTTAGATATTATGTCCATTAATAATTTTATTCTTCAAATTTTTAATGAGATTTCCTACTCTTGTTTAAGAATAAATGAACTATTTAATTAATTGTAAATAAAATAATACCTAATTAATTCATTTTTTAAAATCATTGTTCAAAACAGATTGCTAATATTGAAAAAGTATCATGGATATTTCAAATCTTTCAAATCAATGTTAAAGAACATCAAAATTAATTAGATAATTATATTAAGATTTAGGAGAAATTTGCTTAGTTTTGCCTTGGTAAATAAAAAAGGATGAAATTTTCAAAATTCGAACTCAAATAACTTGAGAATGGTAAGTCAAAAATTTATCAAGTTGCAATTAATTTGAAAAAATAGATGTACTTTAAATGTACACAATAAAATCTTACTTAAAAATGGTTTCAGTGTTAAAAGTAACTAAAATTCCACTTGATGATCAAAATTATGCTGAAAATTTAGTTTCCTTGGATGATTAGCTAACAAATTTGAATTTTTCTATATCGCTATTTTGATTTTTTGGCATGTATCTCCCAAATTGAATATCTAATAAATTTCTCTGTCCTTAACTCCAATACAGACATAAGTTGTGGCTCCAATTCAACCATATTATCAAATGTAGCGAAAATTTCAATTTCGTTGAGGGAAAGGGAGGGAGAGGAGAGAAAGAGAAGAGGAGAGAGAGAGAAGAGGAGAGAAGAGGAGAGAGTGAGAGAGAGGGAGAGAGAGAGAGAGAGAGAGAGGGAGAG
>JAQIWP010001221.1:0-16524 GCA_034695525.1 Euzetes globulus
GAACAATTTTATGCCATTTATCACGAATACAAAGACAACGAATTATATATTGCGGGTCAGTCTTATGCGGGCAAATACGTACCGGCGCTCGGCTACAAACTCATGCAAATGGCAAATAAGTCAAAAATCAACTTCAAGGGTGTGGCCATCGGAAACGGTTTTATTGATCCCAAAAATCAAATCAATTACTCGACACTTTTCAAAGCGTTGGGTTTAATTGATTTGAAAGAATTCAACGAAATGAGACGATTAGAGGAAAATATTCGCAAACAAATCGATGCCGAAAACTACTTGAAAGCAATGGACTCTATGACTGAATTAAGTAAATTACTCATTAACTATAAACTTACTTAAAACATGAATATCTGACGTAGATATAGTGAAGAGAACAATTGATAGTCTAGAATTCTGCTCAAATAAAGGTCCTAGGCTATATTTTAGAATTTAGTTCTTTTCAGAAATTGTACTTAAATTTGATACAAGTTTTGAACTGAATGGCGGTTAAAACAAACACTTATTGAATAACAGTTTTTGTATTTTTTTAACCTATACAACGTAAACGTGAATTTTAGTGATTTCTTATCCTGATAAAATTTAGAATATTAACGATTAAATTAATTGAAACTATTAGATTTTAAAAGTTTTGTTACATTTTATATCGAAGAATAGACAATTTTTCATCAAACTAGTTTTGACATATTTACATGTACATTTAAATGTACAATTAAGCTTATGTAATCTAACAGGGAGGTTCATGAAATATCCCCCCAAGTTCAGAAATTCGGTGATTTATCCTTCTCTAGACTTGAAAACATTAAATATTATCCTATAAAAACTTAGAGAAGTTACCCATTACAAAATTATTATATTTTAATATATTTTCCCTTGTTACAAAAGCGTATGGTCAGCCAAATTCAAGCAGTTTTATAGCAAATACGACGGGTTATCACGAATATTACAATATTCTAAAATCAAGCACAAATGCTCTTGGAATGGATCTCAGATATTTCCCAATATATTTGAACCAAAATGATACCCGGAGTGCTCTACATGTGGGACAACTCCACTATGAATTGGCGAGTCCTGCAGTTGGCCTGAAATTAAGGGCAGACTTCATGAAATCTGTTGAACCAAATCTGACGGCACTTATCGGTAAATACAAAGTATTGCTATTCAACGGTAACCTCGATATAACTTCTCCCAACGGATTACTTGAAAATAAAGGTCAGATTACTTTTTGAGGTTTCATTTAGATTAACTGGCATTAATTTTAAACAGACTGGAAGTACTACAAAGAATATTATCATGCTAAAAAAGTAATCTGGAAGGTTTCCAATAGCGACATAGAAGTTGCTGGATATGCAAAATCATTCGGCACATTCACATATGTCCTTGTTCGTAATGCCGGTCACTGTTCTATATGTGAACAGCCAATAGCAACAATGGACATGCTCAAAAGATTTATCTACTCCAAGTCATTTAAAAATTAGCAATTGTTCTAACAACTTTTATAAATATTTTGAACTAAGTTTAGTTTATTAAAAACGAATTAAAGGAAATATAAATAATGTTGTCGTCAACTAAACTAAACAAATGTTAGTTTTTTTATCACAAGAGTTGACATTTATTGTAATCTAATGATTAGAGATATCATTATATTTAATTAAAATAACTTCACAACTAAATTATTTTTAATCGAAAGTTATCAAGTACGCCTTTAGGAAATTAATCTATTTCTAATGAAGATGACATTTAAGTTCAGATAAATGTTATAAGTCTCGAAAAAATTTAATATTAATTAAGTGAATATAATAATACTTTTTATATATTATAAAACAAATATTTTATTTAAAAAAATGTTTTCGAAAGTGATTTTGGTTTTTATATTTGTTTGTCAGACAAGTATTGTCTTTTGTGATCAATTAATTTTAACCCATTATATAGAGTCAAATAAACTAGATGAAGGTAAAAACTTAAGTCTAGTAAGAAATTTACCGAATGCACCAAAATTTACAAGTTACTCTGGATATTTTACTGTCAATGAAAAATACAACAGCAATATGTTCTTCTGGTTCATCCCAGCTTTTGTAAGTAAATTGTACTACCAACATTCTATACCTTAAACTAATATTTAAAAATACGAAACCTAAACAGAGAAATCCAAAAACGGCTCCGGTTATTGTTTATATTGAAGGCGGACCAGGAACATCATCCTTAGTTTCATTGTTTCAATTTGGACCTTTGATTGTGGAGTCAGACATGAATGTGACAATTAATCGCTTGGCCTGGACTGAAGAGTTCTCAATGATCTATATCGACAACCCGGTGGGCACAGGCTTTAGTTTTACTAATAGTACTGAAGGCCTGTCCGCTGACGAGAACACAATCGCCGATAACTTATATAAAGTTTTAGAACAATTTTATGCCATTTATCACGAATACAAAGACAACGAATTATATATTGCGGGTCAGTCTTATGCGGGCAAATATATACCAGCGCTGGGCTATAAACTCATGCAAATGGCAAATAAGTCAAAAATCAACTTCAAGGGTGTGGCCATCGGAAACGGGTTTACTGATCCAAAGCATCAGATAAATTACTCGACACTTTTCAAAGCTTTGGGTTTAATTGATTTGAAAGAATTCAATGAAATGAGAGAATTGGAGGAAAATATTCGCAATCAAATCAATGCTGAAAACTACTTGAAAGCAAAGGACTACTATTTTCAATTGTGTAATTAACTTATCATTGCTTAACTTGTTCATAACTGGCGTCCACCCCCTAAATGAAAATGTGTCATTGATTACTATAGCCTCTGATTAGTCTATTGACAATATATTTTTTTTGAAAGGTGAACCAAACCTTTTTTACCCGACAATCACCTTTTGTTACTGTTCAATTTGTCGACACTATTGCATACCATGGTCAGTAACTTTCATGTTACTTAGGGAGACATATTTTCGAAACCTATTTTCAAATACCCTGAATATCGGGAGATTGTACGCATTGGCGTATAGTACGCATTAAATAATTACCGAAAATTAAAGTTTTTTGCTCGTATAATACGCGTACAATCTCCCGATATTCAGGGTAATATATATATTTAAAAAAATTTGTTTAATAAACACTGTATTTAATCAAAATAGAGATCGATATTCATTTCGTGAATACAGTGTAATCTCTCTATTATTGCAATCTTTTCAATAGAAAAACAACGAACAAGTTTTAAGCTAATATCTAAACATTATTTTTTAATGAAAAGAATATATGAATTCAGAGATAAAATAAATTTGTTGGTATTTCTATAATAATTTAAACTTGAAACTTTTTAAATTAAGTATTAAATGTGACAAAATGACAAGGCCTTTATTAAAACTTAATTATGAAATAATTAAAAATATTGAGCAAGTTTATCCAATTAATTTTTTTCGTACTCTCTATATTATATTTTAAATTGTTACTTTAAATTTCAAATGTTGTTTAATCGATTAGTTATAGTTATTTTCAGTAGTAAATCAATATTTAGAAATAAGCCCGGAATTAGTTTTTGATTGAGCCTGAATGGAAAATGATTAATATTATTACAATTATTGTCTGAATATTCATGAAAAAGCAAATATTAAATTGGATTAAATAAAATTCAATTCATTGTAATTATACTCATTAATGATTATCTTGATCAAATTCCTTGTGATATCGAAACAACTTGTAATTCAAATAATTTGAGGTTAGCCTCGGATATGCAATCAGCCTATAAAAAGTTTAGGAAATATACAGTTTGAGAACTTACCCCTCAAAAAATTTAGGGACTTTTTGTGCCCAATTTATATAATTTGATAAGGTTGCTGTTACAGTTTTTACCAATGTTATAAATCAATGAAATGACATAATAATTCAATTTTTGAAACGTTTGAAATTCAATAAGTTTTTATTTTATAATCTTTTTAATAACTTATAATAAGTTTATCTCTTAATCCTATTGTTCTTGCAGTTATTCCAAATTAAGTTTGAATGGATCAAAAAAAGCTAATCTTTAAATGAATATATTTATCTTGTTTATATTATCAAGCAAAAGCTAATCAAATATTAATATAGCTAGTAAGATATAAATTAATTAATCAGGTAAACAATATTTACTCTTATTTAGCGAAATGAGTTATGGCTCAGTTAGCCTTTGGAGAGACTTTCTTTTCATTCTGTGTTTCAGATGAAGAGTTATTATAAAGGGATCATCAAAGGAGAATTGAATATTAGGGCTGTGATTAGGTCCAGAACTGGTCATATTTAGCCGACCACAGGTACTGATAGACTTTACTCCGATCTCTATCCCCTTTAGAGTAAACAGTTGTTTGAAAATAGGATCGCTGGACAGGACCTGATATAATCACCCAAAGCCACTCCCACTGACTGGCGGATGGGTTATAGTCATTGTCCGGCAAATGACTGACATATAGTCTGTATATGTCTTCAGTCGATATCGAAATGTTTGCGAAAAATCTTTTGAATATATTTTTCAATTCGACTCTGACTTCGACTTTAGTAAACTTTTAAATTAAATTATATAATATTTTCATTGTTAATAAATTTTAAAAAATATCTTTTGTAAAATATAATTGATTTTCTTGTAGAACCTAGGGGTTAAAAAACAGTGATTTTGTGACCAACTATTAACATTTATTTATTAATCTTATTATTACAGTTTCTCACTAAATTTATCATTTCAACTATTAGAAATCATTTTATTTTTTTCTGTTTAGTAGTGAAACCCCAAATTCACTTTAAAAACGAAATTGATTTGCAAGCTAAATTTAGTTTAATTGAATTTTTCAGTAAGCCAATTAAAATATAAAAATTGGTTTTATAGACGAATTTAAAATGATTAATTGATTAAAATTACCTTTCAGTTATAATTGTAATGTCGTTGGAAATGCTACCGAAAAAACAATACCCATTTGAGTGCCAGGACCTGATCACAAAGACCCATATTGCCGGATGCGCCATCAGAACCGGCATACAAGAAGCCGAACCATCCCAAGCCATAATTGAATGTCACGACCACTACATCTCTCTTTTGCAGCCAATATCTCACCGTCTGTTGGTTTAATATTGTAGGCGCCTGAATATAAACAATCGCTAGGTACAAGAAGAACATTTGTGTATGAAGAACATCACAGGCTTTTATAATTTTGACCCTGTTCAATACCAGAGTTTTATCTGTTTAAATAAAATAGCCTTACAGTTTGGGAAAAGTCTTATAATTATTTTTAATTAAGCATTGGCAAGATAATTTTTACTAAATTTGGATATTTTAGATTTCTTGTCAGCTTCGTAAACTTAAAACATTTAATGAAAACAGAAAATGGCTGAACCCAAATGATTTTTAGTCGTTAAGAACTGTAACGTGTATAGAGATAATTAAAAAAATATACATGGGTATTGTGATAATTCACCCTGAAAATCATTATTAGATTAATATGAGCTGATGATATAACTTGTTTCATCCATAATAATCTTGTAACAAATGAATTGCTTTTTAAAGAAAATTTTGTTTAGAACAAAGATATTTTGTTTTTTATTTGTTTTTTAATTAAAACATTTAACTTGAAACTTGCAAAATATAATAATAATAATACAGCAATAAAGTCAAATACATTCATACCGTGATTATAGAGTACTTGCTCAAGGATGTGTTGCTCAAGCAAGTCATATATTCAAATAGTATCAATTAAACATCTGTATCTAAATTTATAAAATTCAGGATTTTCTTTAAAAATTCACAAGTTTATCATGAAAATGTTTAAAAGCAGTATGAGAAGGGAAATATGCAGATTTAAAATTTGTTGTATTCATTAACATAGTTCCAAAGTTGGGTCTGGTGTTCAAGGTAAAAATAACCAGAAAGTGAAATTATAGAATGTGAATTTATACAAATCCGAGTGTATATTATTTTCTATGGTAAGTGTTAAGGTATCAAGTTAAATAAATTCCATTTTATTAGTAATTAATGCCAACAAAAATTACAAAGTTTCGAAAAATTCGAAAAGAGCGGGAAAATATGTTTTGTATTTGACTGGTATTTCTGTCATATCGAATTTTGATTTTATCTTGTCACATTTATCTGATTCGTCGTATTCGCTGCAAAATATGTTCAGTCCATCCGTGGAACTCTTATCTAATTTTTGCTCTATGCTCTCCACAATAGCAACAGAACAAGCAGGCGCATTTTTCTTAAATGATTCAATTGTGCATTCTTTCCACCAAAAAAATGAGCTAAATACATTGAAATAAATTGAATTTGGCTTTAAAAATTCAGTTGAAAATGCACATGGAAAAAGTTTAATCTTTTTCGCAAATTATTAAGCAAACAAATAATTTCAATATTGCTTGAGCAAACTTGATTATTAATATTCAGTTTTAATTTAAACAAAACTACATCTAACCAGCAAAGAGTTGGCATTTTATCCTTTGAATCCGGTAACTTTTTTATATTTGTAATAATAGTTTGCAGGCCATCCCAGCACTTTTTGGTGTCATTTTTAGATTTGTTACCGCATTTGCCCATGGCCATTACATTAGTTCGTTCCTTTTTATTATTGCAGGAGAACTTGTTTGTTTTTATCGCAGTAGAAACAATCATCCATGCCATTGCCTTGGACACTCCAGTTAGACATTTAAGCACAAAATTCTTAGCAGGTTCCTTATCCTTTTGCCAAGCTCTTGAAAAAGTTGAATATTTCAAACACAAAATAATGAGCAAGGTAATTGACTCACTTGCACCAATCACTCATTTCCTTTTCATTTTCTGCCCAAATAAAATCACTATATCCAAAACAGCCTATCAATGACTTGAGGCGGTCCTCGAACTTACTTTAGAAGAAATGTGACATTTTAAACTTACAAAAATAATTCATAGCTAACCTTATCTGGCAACGATTTGTCTCCCTCTGCGTTTGTGACAATTGAACTAGTAATAAAAATAAGGCACAGAAAGCGAGTGTCAATTTATTCGACATTTTAACCAAATTTTATTAATGGTGGAAAACAGTTCCAGTTTTGATCAACAAGTCATAAGAAGAGCTCAATTTATAAGTTTTCGAAAAGTTTCATAATTTGATATTGGCTTTTATCCAAGACTAAGAATATCCATTAAATTTTAAACTAAACCTGTTATTTCAAGATTCAATTAAAAAAATTGAAAATTAATTTAGATTTATATTAGAGATTGAAAAATGTTCATTTATATGCGCAAAATTTTGTCAATTAAAAAGAATTCACCTGCACTCATTAAGAAAAATAATAAATAAAAATCGGTTATTTCACAACAAACGGAAAGGAAAAAAGTAAATAAAATCGGTATATTAATAACAAGAAATATTTTTAATTAAAGATTATATAGATTTGACAGGGGATTCCCCAGTTAATGAGGTTTCCAAGGTTGCATTCATTAGATAGCGTTTGATGTTGAAATATATTTTAGCTGTACTTTTGCCAGGCTTTTATATCGGTTGTAAATATCAATATTAATTGCCTTTTTTGAGTAAGATAACAGAGAAGTAATTTTAGTGGAGTTATATTTGAGGCAAACCTTTTTTAATTAAATAAATAAGCGTGCTACAAATATTTTAAAGATGAAGTAATAATTAAATTAGAGGCAATCAAATGATTATTAATAAATTGAAATAATAACTAAATACCTAAAAAGTCTGAAATAGAGATAGTACAGAAACATTCCCATATTTTCACCTTGTATAATTTCACAAGTTGTCTAATTTCACCATCGAACCCAGACCCGGTTTGGGACCTATGTTAAAGGATATGGCTAATTTCACATTTGTTTATTTTCACAATCACACTAATTTGGGGGAACAACAATAGAAATATCAACTTGTATTTTCACAAGTTGGTTAAAGCCTTAAAGTTATGCTTAAAATTCAGTAAAAAATTAGAAAATATTTTTTACTACTCATATTTATAAAATATTTTATGAAATTATCTTGCTTTTACAATTTTAGTGTTCAGATGCATCCGAAGTCTAATATTTTACACTCGATAAAAAATTATAAGTTTATATAATACATTATTTTGAATTAATCTTATGAAATTACATTGTCTATTTTCTTATTCTATAATTTCACCTAGCTCAAAGTCTGGTCCCAACTGTGTGAAATTAGAGGAATGTTTCTGTATAAAGCTTTGACTCAAGGCCTCTGGCATACACTAAAATTAATAGGGGACCAGGGTCCATACGCTCCACTTCTTAATTAATATCCATAACTTAAATACTTAACTTAAGTTATTAAAATTTTTTTGTAATACTCCAAACACTTTGAGTTATTCAATATTTGACTCATTCCATGTATTTAAAGTCCAGGTAATACAAAACAGTGGCTCTAATGCTAACCCTATGGCAAAACTCTAGATGTATCAGGATGAAATCTGTTCTTTACTATCATAGAAGCAAAAAACTTATTATTGAAAGAAATGCTTCTTTAAATGCTAGTTTCATTAAAATAAGTGGTTATTAAACAAAATGATGGTTTGTACCGCCATTCCCAAAAAAGATTGATTTTCTTCTTAAAATGTCCTTTTGAGAATGTCTAGGTGAAAATTCTACTTTGTTTAATACTTACATGTATTTTTTATTTTTTATGGCGATAAAGCAGTTTCGAGGTATTGTTTGAGCCCTATGTGTGAAACAATGGACTACAGATGGTTTCAATTAATAAACCTCTATTCTGTTCTCTTCTTCTGTGGCTCTTCTTATAGTTAAACAACATTTAATGGGTTCGGCTTTTCGACGATACAAATATTTGACAACCAATGAGTCATTTGTTTTAAACAAATTAAATTGTTTTTTGAAAAAAGGTTTAATTTTGTTAACAAATAATAAATTCTAATTCGAACTTAAATTATGAAAAGTGACCAAATTTTAAGTCATTCGATGAAAAGATAAATTATATTTGACAACAAAAAATAAATAGTTTGATTATAATGTTAAATATATTTACAATTAATTAAATCAAAATTAATTACAAATATTTGTTAAAAATGTTTGGATTCTCTAAATTTAGTAAAACTACAAATTAGAGAGACTTTCAATAAATAGATTACATTATTATCTCATTGTTTCTCGAAATGACTTAATCTTTGAGACGAAGAAGGCTTCGAGTGTTTCTGCACAGTTATAGAAAGGGGAAGTCCTGGCGTTGTAATACCGACAGTTGTCGAAGATTTTAGTTATATCTCCAATAAATTGGGCCAAAGATTGGTAACCATTGCTATTGAGTTTGTTGTCCACTGTATGCAAATCTGAATCATTTCAAACAAATTAGTAATTTTGGCTCAAAATAGGGAAAGACTACGAACCCATCGGCTCTTTTATAACTTTATGATAGTCGGGAACATCTTTAGGATTGACCGGTTCTAAGAAAGGCCACGAACTCTTATGCGTCTGAAATCAAAGAATTACAACTAATGATTGCATTAAGGAATGAATTGAAATAAAGAGTCAAAACCTGAATAGCTTTGAGTAATTTCTTTAGATTTTCGATGTCTTTGGGGTTCAAAGCCCTCAAATTGGCGAAATTGATCTGAGAATCACTCTTACAATTGGGACAAATGTATTCGTCAATAGCGTTGGCTTCTGATTGCAAGACTCCGACACATCTGCCATGAAACCAGTCTTGACAGCGATCACAACAGATGTAGAACTGACTCTCATCGTAGGGTTGGCGACACAAACAGTACAACTCATTGTTTTTGGCTTTAATTTTATCACAATTCGGACAAATATATTGATCCGCTTTTTTGGCTTGAACTTCGGTCAGTCCCACGCAATCCACATGAAACCAATTGGAACAGACATCACAACCCACCATAAATCTTGAGGCGTCGTAAGGCTTCTTACAAACACAATATAAATCATTTGCTTTCATTTGTCGACCACCTTTGGTGTGATTACTTCCAGGAGATCTTATTTTTCTGGGCGAACCTGACGACGGGGTAGAGTTAAGTCGCGATCTCTTCTGTTTTGGAGGTCGTATTTCATCGGTTTCGTCGAAATCTTCGTCACTCATAAAATTATTGTTTGGATTCATTGGTTTTCGTTTCAGTCCAACACTAGATTTCTTTGGCAAAACACTAATGGAATGACCGCTCGTTTTGTTTGTCTGTTTTGAAGAAGAGTTCTGTTTATTGAATATCGCATTCAATTCACTTTGTACTTCAATTTTCAAGTTTTTCTCTAATAGAGCTCTTCTTTTAATAATATCTTTTTTAAGAAGTTCTGTGTGTTTGAAGAGTAAGACCTGAAGTTTACTCGAGTTTTGTCGATGACGTCTCTCAACAACAGATTCTTTAACTCTCTGTCGTCTGACACCACTTCTGGGATGACATTTAGGTTTATCTTCTTTGTCAATCTTGTCTAACATAGATTTGACTACTGATTGACAGACAGCCATAAGCACTGACTCTTCCTTTTGTTCGCTCGTCATTTCAATTGGTTTAACTTTGGCTTTATTTCGGGACACAGACCGCGGTTTAGACGGCGACTTAATTCTACTGCTTAGCACAGGGGCTACAGTTGCTAATGGTTTAGATTTGACCGGTTCTTTCTGTTCCTGATGGTGTCTTTGCAATGCCATCAACTTTTGTTGGATTTCTGGGGCAACGTTTGGATTCATAAGTGCCTGACGTACTATTTCTTGAGTGATTTCTGGAGTCAGAACAAATTGCTGGGGATTGACCTGAGTTGTAGACGTCGGCAATTTTATGGGTGAAGTGGTCAGAGTTTGTGCCACTATCTGACTATTAAGTGTCTTTTCATTGCAATTGACGGTATTTGCGGACGCTTTCACATTAATTGCTGTCATTTTAGGGGTTTCCACAGTTCGGACCAATGGTTGAGTTGTGACCGTTTGCTGTGCTTTTGGCTCTATTCTAACGGTTGCGACGACTGGTGTCGGACACTTCACAGTTTGCTGTTGTGGTTGTGTCGAAAGAGGGGTTTGTATTGAAGTCAAAGTAGGATTAGAGTTGAGTTTGACCTGGATCTTTCCACTCTGTAACTGTTGGCCTAAGATCTGGTTAATGTGTTGTTGAGGCGCCTGAATTCGGAACGTCTGTGAGGGCTGTCGTATTTGTTGAACTGTTTGTGGCGTTTGAGATCCCAATTGTACTAATTTGGCGACAACTGGTTGTCCAGGAGTTGTATTATTATTACTGGTAATGATTCGAATTTGAGGCGTTACCGGATGTGGGGGTTGAGGGGTCGACACAATAGCATTGGTGTTGCAATTACTGGTCACTATTTGTATAGAATTGGATAAAACACTGGGAGCGCTGACAGTGGGCTGAGTGTTGATTGCTATTTGAATGGGTTGATTGCCAGCCATGGCTGAAATGGGGATTTGCAAGACTTGCATTCGTCCGTCTGGGAAACGAATGGGAACCTGGACTTGACGCTGAAGTACGGACTGTTGCTGTGGTGTTTGAACGCTGGGCTGAGACAAAGTCGGCCTCACCTGATTTGATAGGATTATTGGACGGACAGTGGACTGACCCGTCGGTGTCCTAACAATATAAGTGGCAGTCGGGGCAGCAGTTCGAGCAAACGTTTGAGTGTTTACTGTCGTAATTGTAGTCGACGTCTGAGGTGTTGTCGTTGCTGTTGAACTCCTGATTATAATTTGCTGTCCGGGAGACTTACCCTGAAGTACAGACAGAGGTATTCGAAATGTTTGACCCGTAGGGGTTCGAACGGTTGCAAATGAATTAGGAGCCGGCGATCTCGCTGGAGAAGCCGTGGAAATGACAGGAGTTGTGCCTCGAGAAGTGAAAATTCTTTTCATTCCTCTGTTTTGTATAATACTCGTAAACTTAGCGGTGGTCGGAGTGGAGATCGTAGTGGAGGTGGTCTTTGCAGCCGCTTCAGCCATACGCTTCTGGTGCAGCGCTTCTCTTTGTTTTTTGAGCTGTTCTTCCATTTGCTTTCGAATCTTCTCCGAGTTTTCCCTCTGCGCCGCTTCGGCCGCTTTCTGTTTAGCCATTTGCTGTTGTTTTTCCACTTTCTCTCCGAATTGTCGTATTTCCCATAACTCAAGTTCTTCTTCAGGAACCCAGCATTCAGTAACTGATGGTCCTCTCAATTGAGGTGATTCAGGTCTACGTCTTTCTCTGAGACCACTACGAATTGGAGTCGATTTTTCTTAAAACAAATGGAAAATAAATTTTATTCTAATAATTGATTACTGATCCAAACCTCGAGGTTTTGACGGAACTTCTATTGGAACTATTATTCTTCTGACTAAATATTCAGATCGTATGCCAAACGGAGCCAACTCTCGTCGTTTGAGTATTTCACTGGTCTGGACCTCTGTTTCTGTAGTAATTGTGTTGGCGCCGGAAGGCGGAGGTTTTGCTGACAAGTCATCCCAACGAGTACTGGCCCATAGAACCCGTAATTGAGTGGCCACGCCATGAATGGATTCGATTTTCTGATTTCGGTACAACCATGAAGTCCGAAATATAGGTCTTGGTGTTTGCCCATAGGGCCAAATAGAAGGGTTGGTTTTTGCAGAATAACTGAATCCACTGACTTCTCTGAGAGCTCCACTTCGGGACAAACGCTTTAACTCGAATTGTGGTAAAATTAGAATTGACTTTCGTTTGCCTTTAGACGACGTGAATCGCGGACAGGGAGGTAATTGACCCTTTACGTGCTTTCTTCCGATCTTCTTTGCTATTTGCAGAGCGCCATTGATTTTCATTATTTTGGCCAAAGAGACGGTTTGAGTGCAGTTCGCGATTTGGTCGCAATCGTGACACTCTTCTATACAAATGTCTGTTTTGCTTTCATTTTCTGTTTTAATTGAATTATTAAGTTTTTGAATCGATTCTAAGCGACAAACAGAAGAATAGCACATATTTTGTGAATCATTAGTCCCTGAGTGAGAGTCAGACCGACACCAACTCGAATAGCACTTCGTTAGAAGCTTTTCGTCTTCACTGGTATTTAATTGGATTTGATTTGTGATTTCCTTTTTGATGTCTTTGTTGTCACTTTTGTCCTCAATTTGTTTCATTAATAATCTTCGTTCTAATAAAGAGTCCAAAACTTTGCATCTTTTATAGATTTTTGGATAAACATAACGTTTGGCCGAATCTTCTGCCAAACATTTGTTGATATCAATGGTTGAAATCTGAGATAAAATCTTTTGATAGGATTCTGGAATTTCTATTATATTTAGGGGTTTCTGTTTTTCAGGCAATTGATGTGCGATTCGAGTAGTGGTCCTCCAATACCAGCCCCCATTTCCTGTCAAACGGTATTCCTCTCCTTTTTGTTTCCATATTTGGTGTTTGATTCGACCCAAAATATATCGAACTCCAACTCCAAATCGAAACTGATTTTCTTGTTCTTCGATTTGATCCCTTCGCTCTCTTTTCTCCGCTTTCTTGCGTTCTTCGCGTTCAACGAAAGTAGTTCTCTGCAAATGAGTGAGTCCGAGGGCCTCGAGCCAGGACGGGTTGAACAACACCGGCTTCATCGATGACTCTAATATACAAAGAGCTAATGCAAAATCTTTGGCGTTGGAACACATGTTCACAGCTTTCAGCCAATTGGGTCGATGGAGGGGCCAATTCTGGTGAAGAAATGGAACAGACAGCTGACTCTCTAATTGCAATATTGTTTGTCTCAAAGTGGTTACAAAGAGGGAACGGGTACCGAATACCACTCCATTCCACTTGAGCTCAGAAGCAGCAGTCAGACTAAATTTGTGGCTTAATTGACGTTTTTTGTCCCTTTCCTCTGAGTGTTGGTGTTTGTTAAGAGAGAGAGCGTTTGTTATGAACTGATTTTGATATGACTTATAATTGGCTTCCATTCCCAGTTTGAACAGAAGAGTGCTATTGAGAAGGGATTTCTTAGAAACTCGAGTCAACTCTCCCTCTTTGTTAGGAACCAGAAGTGTGTCGTCGTCTTTGCCATTACTATTATTGATGAGTCGATTCTTCAATGGATCTAAAATCACAGGTTTTGGTTGAATCGAACCGGTTTTAAGTCGGGTTAAAATTCCTGATTTGGGGCTATCGTCCCCTTCTTTGTCGGCATCCTTTTTGTCGCTGTCCTCAATTTGTTCTTCAACTCCATTAACTTTTTCCTCATTATCTTCAGGTTTCTTTTTGGACTCTTCTTTCTCTTTGTTTTTGTTGAGGCGTTCGTTTTCGGTCTCCAAATAGGTCTTTCGCGACCCCTTTACAGCATTCGTCAACTTTTCTGTGATATCCATTTGTCTATTGATGTCATCAACAATTTCCTCGATATTCTTATAGAGATCCGCTTCATATTCAGTGGGGTCTAAAACGTTGAGTAATTCTGAGAGCTGTGCTTTACTCGAATAATACCAGGTTTTGGATCCATCTTCAGATTCGACGATAATTCTGCGGCAGAGAAACCAATATTTGCGAGAATGTCGGTCCCATCCGAGAGGTTCTTGCCTACAAAGAAAGCCACTCTTTTCGTATTCGGATACACAGTCGGTAACACCGCTCACATAATTTCCTTTGCATACGGAGCAGACCCACTCCTCATTGGGTACCTCATGAAGAGGTGGGTCCAAACAAGCTAAATGAAACACTGCCGGACAGGTCTCACAACAGAGAAGATCTCCTAATTTATGACAAACTCTGCAGTGGTCGTCATGTTTGATGATTCCCTCATTAACTAAGTCTTCTCTGGCAGGAGTTGTAGTCAGAAACTGGTCGCAAAGATGTTGAAGAACTCTCAGCTTTTTATCCACTTTTAAAAAAGGATATTCGTTTCCAGTCAAACACTCTTTAAGAACTGTCCGATTGTTATTCATATCGGCCGATAAATAAATCCGAAGGACTTCCGGCCAAGTGATGTAATCGTTGAAAAATAGGAAAATATTTATTGAATCTCTGAGATCTTGTGGTCCGAACCAAGTGTTTGAAATGTCGTCTTCTCTGAGCAGAGCTTTAATTAGTTGTAAATGGATTTCAGACAAAAGTCCGTTCTGTTCGTCGACCATAAGAGCGGCACAAAAGTCTTCGAAACGGAATGGAGTCAAACGCAATATATTTCTAAAATGTCTCAACACTTCATAGACACAAATGGCTTGCATTAGATATTCATTACTTAGAAGAATATCTTCAGAGCTATTCGGAAGTGTAAGCTCTGAAATTTCTATATCTTCAAAGAAAACTGGACTTTTGACGCGCGGCGCCCGAAATGGAGGTCTTTTCTTAGGTGAACCAGACTGTGAACCTTCCTCTTCTTCATTATCGACTTCGTCTTCGAGTTCATCCAAATCTGTGTCTTCGTTGGCAAAGTCGTCGCTGTCATATGGATCGGATTCAGCATGTGATTGACTATCATTGAAATCTTCGTCGAAGACATCACTTTCTTCGCTGTCGTCCCACTTCTTCTTTTTGAAGCGACCACTCGATCGGGTCTTATATTTGGAAGCGTTAGTACTGTTCGAAGCATTAGACGTCTCATCAAATTCGGTGTTATTAGATCCAGGATAAAGATATCTTGGTCTCTTCAAAGCGGCCAATCTCTCAGCAGATTCGGCATTTTTGGGCGGTCGTCCGCGACGGCTGGTGCGGCCCCGGCCTGTCATCGATGGTTCCAATTAATCGATGTTCAGCTGACAAATAATTAAATAAAACATTTTCACCAAAAGGTTATCACATTTCCAGTCAATTAACTATTTTATTATTAATCTCTCAAAAACGCCGAATAAAACAAAGTCTTTGAGATTATAAACACTAAAAATAGTATTGAAGTGAATGACAATAAAAGAATAGATCCAAAGAATGGTTTGTTTTAAAAGAAATCAAATTCAGAGCTAAAATTCAATACAAAACTTAAATGAAAACAAATTATGAAAAGCATTACTTTATTCCTGTTTGGGTCCAAATTGAAAGTCAATGTAAACTGAAATATGAATTAATGTTTAGAAAATTGATTCTAAGATCTAAAGATCATTAGTTGCCGTGAATTACAAACTGTGCTTCAAATTCATTCAATAATCAATTAATTAAATTCTTAAAACTGTTAATTAATTAAACAGATAAACATATAAAGCAATTAAAGGTTAGACTAAAGCGAAATGAGTGGAGAGAGCCTTATATTATAGTCTGAGTATAGGCTGAGGCTTACCTTGAATTGGAGTGAAAGGCTTTGTGAGAAAAACGGCAAAACCTTCCGAAATCCTTATTGGCTGACAATTAGCACTACTTTTTGCCTAAATCTGCTCATAAATGATGGAATTGGACACAAATCAAGCACTTGTTTGAACTCTCATATATTAAAAAGTGGATAATTTGAGTGAAGTGTAGAAGTTATTAATTTATAAATGGCTGATAATTGTGACAATCATTTAATGTAAATCCAATATGGCTTTCAATGAGACCCACTTTAAAGCCTGAAGTCGTGAGCATTAGACGGGAGGGGCTTATAAAGGATTGGAGTTAACAACCAATCAAATGAGTTT
>JAQIWP010001222.1:0-16522 GCA_034695525.1 Euzetes globulus
GAGAGAGAGAGAGAGAGAGAGAGAGAGAGAGAGAGAGAGAGAGCCGATGTTGAAGAAGTAGAGCTCAAGTTATAACTATTTGGCGATTACAACAGTAATAATAATATAGTAATAAAATTTGAGTCAATATTTTGTGTTATATGTTATTAGTTTTGAGTCGAATTATGAATATATGAGAGAAAAGTTATGAAATGAATAAAATTTATGGAAACAATGGAAGCAGTGGTTTATTTTCCGCTATAATAACTTATCAAACATTGTTTGTTAAAAGCAAAAAATGTTTCAGAAAGTTGTTATCATTACAAATAAGTGATAGGCATAACACTAAGTCCATAAATCCATGTCGAGGATAGTCCAATAAAAACAGTCAAATTTCATATTCTTATTGATAAACAATTTTAACGGCAATTGCTATAAGATGTGAACTAATCTTAAAAATCTATCAAAAGTAGTGCCGGTTTCTCATAATCCGAGTCAGTATTGTTTGCGTCATTTTCTGACTTTGTCTTAAACAAACATTTGACTCAAATATTAGATAAAACATTTTGTTAAATGCCTTTATTACTTAATATTACCTTTCTAACATTATTTCTGACAATTATTGGCCACTCAGATATTGCTCGCTATGTTGACAACAATAGAAAAACCAGCAGATATTAAAACACATAAATTCATTTATATCTATTAAATCCAAGATTTTTTCGGAATGACTCAGATCCTTTACTTAAAATTATTGATTGCATTCGTAATGAAAATCAAATTTTGTCACTTAAATAACGGAATCAAAGAACTCGCAGTTAATCTGAGATAAGAGCCATCACTTGATTGATGTCATTGTTATCATTGCTTAACATTTATATAAATGACAAAAAATAATTCAATATTTATAGTACACTAAAATTTGTGTATTTTTATTGTCTATTATTCTATTAAACAAATAAAAATTTTATGGATTAATAAAAATATTTTTTCAGATTAAAAATCTGTTTAAATGAACTAGATTACACTATTTTCAAACATTACAAGTAAATAACCAATAAAATGAAATGATCAGGAATAAAAGTTTATATAGAGTATTATGTTAATTATTAATTAGCAATTAATGATCTTGTTCTAAAAGATATGATATTAGAAAATGTTCAAACATTGATGCAATGGACGACTAAATCCGAATTTAGTCAATTCAAAGCCAAGTCGTTCTGTTCTTAAATGATTTTTTTCCCAAAATAAAGATCAGAATTTGTGGTGAAAACAAGTCAAGCTTCGAAACTATATGTAACTGAACCTATACTTTTGTCAACTGCTTGCGATGGCCAGGTATTGATGCCGGCGCTCTATTCTAAACATTTTGAATAGCAGTTTCATTTAAATTCCAAATCGTTTCATTCAAATGGCGATAAAAATGTTTTATTTGTGTTATATATCAATAAAAGCTCTAAAAACTATATTAGTATTTAAGGTCACCTGTCCTCCTGTGCTAAAGAAGGCCAACAATATATCGATATCCGAACTAAAGTTGAAGTTTAAGTTAAGGCAAATCTAAATATTGCCGACAGTCCTCACAATGAGAATAAACTCAATTTTTTGTAGTCCATATACATCTATGAATGCATTAACAGAGAGAGAGAGAATGGAGAGAACACTGGCCACTATCAGATCCCTTACATATAATAATACGGTATTACCTTTTCCTTTCTCTCCTTCTATAAATTGTTTGGAAGTTTGGGGCGAATTTGTATTCAATATTTATTTTTATTATTATACTAAAGAACGATAATATAGATATCGAAAACATGTAAACCAAACCTATGATCACAAATACAGTCTGTCCTCTATTTTTGTCTTTTTGAGGCAAACTTTTCTTTTCATTACAATTGAATAAATTTAAATTTGTATGAATGACCAAAACAATTGCAAAATTCTTATTACAACAATAAAGGGGTTGTCGACAAAAGACACAACCATTTTAAAAGAAGACATTTGTTTGAGAAGTTCATTAGAGAAGATTTGTTGAATAGTAAATAATTTGTCAAAAACCTGGATTATTGCGATTAAGTGTTGGCATAAATATTTGAATTCGATATAGACTTTCAAAATATTTATTTGATTGAATGAATTGGCAGTGAAGTGAAAAATAGTGATTAGACTGTAGTCTATTATAATAGTCTTATTATATCAAATCTATGTCCACAAACGATCCAATGTTATTGTCATCAATTCATTGCGGATATATTCTGATCGCCCATTCGCTTGAAAATACCCAACACTTTAAATCTGTATATTGAGGCGCTCTTAGGCCAGTTCTAACTTAGGCACAGAATATTGAATGAGAGAGCAAATGCTAAACGTCTAATAAATGGTGGCACCAAATAATAGCAAATAATTCTAACTATACATCCATACAATCAATAGTTAAAGACCTCACAACTGCTACTGTGAGCGGCTTTACTTTCATGTATAATATAGTGGTCCCAATCAATACCAGAGCCAAATATTGTCGGAACAACACTGGGAATCAACGCTCAGACCCTCAACGATACCGGAGTTCATAAACTGGGGACTCAGAGGCCGCTAACATAATATCATTGTTAAGTATTTATTGTATTGGAGAGGCTTTTCATAAACTTATTAAGAAAGACTCAAATGGGAGCGGTATATATGTGTGTGTCGGCTGTCCACTACTTAAGACATCATTAATAAAGTTTACAAATTTGTCAAAGATTTGTCTGAAATGTTCACTCATTTGATAGCTTTAACAATGATTGGTGTACTCAGACTAATGTCGACCACATATTCATATAATTATTGTCACCAAATAATAGAAAATTTATCCACAAATCTGATCCGTAGTAGAAGTCTACTGAAGAAATTTTGTGAAAATAACTCATTCATAAATCTATTGAAGCGATAAATGACTGGCCCTGGTTTGGGACACAACAGAGTTACTCCTTTTATGATAAAAACGAATTAAATGAAAATCAATTTTTAATTGAGTGATGAAAACGATTAGAATTTTTGCATTTTTTCTCTTCGATTATAAAATAAAGAGAACTAATAATAAAATAAAATAAAAAATTTCTAATGATGTGAAGAATGTTTAGAAACGCGACACATATTGGCGTTGGGAGAGAGGCGAACGCCTACCACCAGAGCTGACGAGGAATTTTTCAATAATACTCTCTTAAATTGAAGGGGAAATAGAAAGCTATACAGAGAGCTATAGAGAGCTATAGAGAGCTAATAAAACGATTGGAATTCTCATCATTTGATCGTTCGTTGATTTTAGAGACCGTCCAGAATAGGCTTCGGAGACAATATTTTTGCAGAAAATGCTTTAAAAAGCGTTGGCGGAAACAAAGACCGACTCCACTAACAACTGACAAATATATCAAATATTAACGCTATTCTACTCATTGCGTAAACTTTTTTTACGAAAGATATACCAAAAATATAGTGAATAATGAAAATCCCAGAATTGAATGCCAAAAGAAAAGTATTTTTATTGGCTGTTGTGTTGATCTTTATGAAAATGCCTGCCACCCGTCATTTGGAGTGTTTGCCTGTCCTCACTCTTGTTGGGAAGTGTCGGGTAATGTTCGGTAGTGTTGTTGTTCTATAACCAGAACTTTATTAAACCCAAAGTTATTAAACTCAAACTCCAACAGATATGATGAATATAAATAGCAAAGTATGGGTATTCCCCTCATTCCTCACAAAGGAATGGCAGAATTGCTATTCACGACAGAATTGTGCACCATATTAATCAGGATGAAACTGACATCCGTTCCATAAACATAGAGTAGATTTCAACTCTAAAGATATCGATTCTAAATGATTGCTTTAATTAAGTCGATTGACGTTCAGATGCTCTACAATAACTTTTGAGCCATAATAAAGAAAAGGCTCATCCGATTTGCATGTATAGGAAGTATGCTTTCGACCATTGAAACAATGGGCACCTATTACTGCATATAAGCCATTGATTACACAATCACAGCCTTTAAAACTGTATTACACATCCATTCAACATATATTCAATACCAATAGACTGAACAGTGAACAGTGATGGTCATTCATTATTTTGGGTGTACACCTGGGCTTAAATGTTAAAAATACTTTCCTGCTATACAAATCCAATGAGCCTTTCCGACACAATGTTTTAAACCTGGTCATATTTTCAAAAAGTCAAAAAAAGTATATTTAAAAAATGACTTTTTAAAAGAATTTATTTGAATTAAAATTGAATGTTTGAAACTCAAACTTTGCCTCAACTCATCTAAAACCAGTTAACAAATATTTCAATCCATGCAACTTTTATTCCAAGCTGTACAATAGAGCCATGAGCCATGCGTTTTTATACTTTGATGTTTTAAAATCATCTTGTTTAAAAGTGATTAAGTGTTTGAAAAATGACTGAACAGTGAACTAGATTACGACACTCATCAGCTTGTCTTCAATCTTCAGTTTATTTAGTGAATGACTTGTTTGCCATTTGTTATCGTTTGGCAGAAAATCAAAAGTTAAAAATTAATATTGAATTTTATTTACTCGATTATTACAGAAAAAAAGATTTAATCGGAATCACTATAAATAAGATATGGTCTGAATCTGAAGGAGTGGTTCGTTGGCGCCTCCTTTCGAATGACAACAGAACTTAGACTGGAAGGTCTTGAACCAGAAGTTGTGTTGGAAACGACTGATTTCAGTTGTGGACTATTCCCTGTACTTATTGTTCGTTTGGGATCAGCTCTTAATTGATTTAACTCTGCGTTCCATTTAGTTTCCATGTCTTCTAGTTTTTTAAAAGATTTATTCAATTGTCTCAATTCGTCAGAACTCGAAGAACTGGATGTAGAGGAGCGGCGACTTCTCGAATGTCTGTGCGATCTGTGTCGATGATGTCGACCACAACCTTTAGATTTATCTTTATTTCGATCCTTAGATTTATGTTTGCATTTCCTCTTATGTTTCGAATGGTTTTCACTGGAAGAATGAGAGCGAGACCTACCAAAAGAACGCTTCCGGTGTTTGTCTTTCTTAGCTTTTTTAAATTTCTTGGGTTTTATGTGTTTTTCACTTTCGTTTTGATCGACTTTTTGCTCGTCAGACGAAATCAAATCAACAAATTCCGGAGTTCTTTCGTGCAATGGTTTAACGAATCCAACGATTAAAACTGAAGAACAAGTGCTGTCTGAGTCATTGCAATCATTTCTTTGGATGCATTTGTTTTCGGTATTGACTTCTTTTTTTATTTCAGTCCTTCCGTTGCTTTCAAAACGTGCGATCGCGGCCTCTAACTCCTGTCCGACGTCGACATCTGTCGTCTCACTGTCTGACCATTTAGTTTGTGCTAATGTTCGCAAACGGGACAAACCACTCGTTCCAGGCTTAGGATTGTCGAAGTCATCGATTATATCTATATTTCCAAAGTTAACGTCGGGTAAGTCCCCGCGCGGCACAGGAGTAGGGTTGGATGTGGAAGACACGTCATTGTTAGCTCCAGTTTCTGAATTTCGAATAGATGGGGTGTTGACCGGAGAGGGAGTTATCAATTGGCGAATTTCTGTTGACGAGTCACTATCGGACCCATCGATTGAATAGACTCTTAGACTGAGAGACGGAGAAATAGTTGTAGTTTGTCTGTCGTTGGACGGACTGATCCGCTCGAAGGGTTCGTTCAATATCTCAATACTAGAGCCCGAACTCGATATCGATTGTGGAGACAAACGATTGGGTGAATTGGGTTCTATTTGGAAGCCAATGGGTGCGGGCAACGGCTCAGAAGTAACAATGTCAGCCCTATGTCGCGGGACATACACTGAAAGCCTTGTATACTGATCCATATCATAAGGACTGCGCGCAAAGTTGTAAAACTCATGGATAAAGTGATCGGTTTTGGTTAAAGTGAACGGCGCTATGATTTTCTTAAAGCCAACACTTGTTATGTCATACATAAGAAGAGCGTTCATTATTCTTGGGATCAAAGTTTCCGTTTCACTCGTATTATCCAAAATCGAATTGAGTTCTCGATTAAGCCATGGAATGAGTCGGTGAGTGCAGGCGGGGTTCGACGAGAAGAAGCGCGCAGATACTTCCCGAGTTCGATGATTACTGCCGTCACCGTTGGTCATCACATACAACTCGGAGTCATAGATGTATCTGCGATGGGCTGAAGTGCCCACAGGAGGCGGAAAGATATCCATATCGAAATGGTTGGCATAAAATCTTGGATTCCAATCTGAGGAATGGCCAGAAAGCATAGGGTCTTCGCCTCTATACCTGTGTCTATCATTCAAATTCACTGTTTGAGTCGATGAACGATTGTTTCGCGAATCCGAGACATTAGAACTGTTGCGAAGAATGTTATTATTATTGATAGCATTACTGATGGCCGCACTTCGGACCGACCGCTGTTCTCTCGAGCGACGGTTGTCCAAAAAGTCCATGAATTGTGGGAAATTAAGGCCATGGGCGTAGTCCGACATATGTAACTGCATCTGCTTTTCACAAGACATTACATTAATGTACAGAAACACAAATGAAGTGGAGTCGGGCTCAACATATTAACTGATACTAAGAACTACTCATTGGCTGAAAACAGTCTTGAATTTAGTTTTTAAAAGAAACCTCACATTTACCTGAAAAGTAAAACATTTAAAATAACTGAAAGCTGACCATCACTTCCTCAACTCTAAGACCTCCACAATTAGATTCAAATATATTTTTAGGCTATTCATTCAAATTGTGCTGACCTGAAGTCTTCTCTCGAAGTCCATCATTCTTCGCCTCATAGGAGTCAAAGTTGTCGGGTATCGAAAGCGAGGATTTCCATCCAAATTAACAAAAGGTGTGCCATAAGTAAAGGGTGGGTGGGAGTGGAACGGACCAAACCGATGTCTGTGAGCGTTTTGGACGACCTGTTCATCGTAATCATCCATCGCTCGGATATTAAATATAATTTTCTCAAAGGCCTGTCGACAGACGGGACACTCGGCCTTGACTTTCGCCCACTCGAAGAGACATAACCGACAGAAACAGTGAAAACATCTGTCAGTAAACGATTTGTCTTCTATTTTGCCCAAACAAATGGCACAATTGGGTTCGGGGCTCTTGGATGGTGACAACAATGGTGTAGAACCGCTCCCACCCGATGACTGACGTAATGGTGAAGGAGGAAAACACCACTTCTTCGACTTCAAGTGATGCAGAGGTGTCTTCGACTGACGCGTCGACGAATTTTTCGCTGACATCACTAATGAATCCAATTTAATCTTCAGTTCAAAATTTCATATATGATTCAAACAAATGAATCATTAAATTGAAGACAAAACTATAGAAAAGGGATATTAAGAGACTTTTGCACCAAAATCACTATCTATTAGACGTATTCACTATTTTTGTCTGAAATCATTTCAGCCATTTCTTTGTTTCAAACCTTATCACAATTCACTGATTCAATTGAATATCCATATAATTACGTTTACACTAAATCATACACAAATTGATTTCAATTAAAACCAAAGCAATCACTCAATCATTGAATGCAATAATAAAATGAACAGAAAATCAACTGTTTTTGAGTTCATTTGACAAAACATCGCAAACATTGATTTCAGTCACTATTTATTGAATGTGAAAACACAACGACATATCTTTTCAACGAATTAGTTCTTTTCAATAGGGCTTTAGGTAAGCATATAATCATAAACCTAATTCTAAAAAGTCTAAATATATAGATAGTTATCAAAACTTCCATTCAAATGATTAAAGAGAAGACTCAGTTTGGTTCACTGCAATAAATGATTCGATTAACTGAGCAAGATACCCCACACTGCACAACTTCAAGTCAATGCCTAACCAGACCAACCTGCACAATTCATTACCCTTATGAAGATCGAGAACATCTAAAATAAAATCAATGGACTTTGGTTTCTAAGATTTTTGTCTTTGGAAGAGAACATAATGGCTTCGATGAGATTACAATCAGTTCCGCCATATATTAATCGATAGCTTTTAATTAAAAATCAATTGACACTAAAGTTGTTTTAATTTTCAAAACAAACCATACATTTAACCGATTGAAAGCATAATTTAGAGTTATCTTTAACAAACAAAAAATATATAAATTTTTAAAACTAAATGAATTCCTATAAATAAGTAGTTGAAGAATAAGCAGTCTTTGTGGGCGAAGAAGTCTTAGTCCTGGCTCTGGGTTTGGGCTCAACAGTGCCCTTAAGGTATGCGTAATCGGATTGCATTCGCGACAATTCTTCACATTTTTGAGTTCCAATTCGTTCGCAATAATATTGCTGACTATGAGTGAGGACAACCTCCAAAAGAAATGTTGCGTTTTTCTCAATGAACTTATGCTCGGCTTTGAATTGTGGACTCTTGAGGGAAGTGGCGATATGTTTCATCTGTCCCTTAAATGTTAAAACCAACGCTTCGATCACTAGTTTTTTGGTCAAAGATGTCGAAAGTTTTAATAAGTCTTTGATAGCATTCAAATAGGATTTGGCGAAAGTCGAAGAATTGGAGGTCAAATCGACCCGACATTCCTCATAAACATATTTATCTATTGATGGAATTCCATTGTCTTTCATATCTTCCAAGAATTTTGAAATTTTCATTTTGTTTTGAAAGTTTTGTGGAACCCATTTGTCTTCAGCGGCTCTCAGTTTAATGGCTTCCAATAACTTATCTTTAATTTCATTAATAATTCTGTCGACGTCTGTCTTCAAATGTTTATCCAAATAGAAAACTAAATCCATTCCGATGGAAGCTCTCATTTTAGTGGACTGGTATCTTATTATAGCCACACATTCAGCCGCCACTGATGGCGAGACTTGAGTTGTAAACACATGTCGAGAGAATAGACCGATGAAGTGATTGAGTTGATTGCGAGCCCACGACACCAAACATGCCATCGAAAGAGCATTCGACTGATTCTGAGTCGGCGACAACTTATCGCCAGTTAAACTCAAATTGTCATTGATTATAGAAGAGGGCGGAGTCGCCCCTAATGTGCCATTTGTCTGCACTGACAAATCAAATGCTTTCTGAAACTCTTTAGTCGTTTCGATGACATTATTGAAAAATACAGAACTCATTCGTTTTATGTACTGAAGGGTCGCCCCTTCGATCTTCTGCTGCTTCAAACAAAACTTTAATAAAGCGCTTCTTTGGTTAAGGAACAACTTTGTCGCTAACGATGACTTTCCCAGTTTTAAAAGAAGGCCAACTGCTCTTCTCGAAGATCGTGGACCGGTTTGTAAGGAGCGGTCGGGTGCTATTTGCAAGTCGTTGGTCAGAGCATCGATTAATTCTTTGATTCTGTGCTCTATTCTCAACTTCAAATCAGTTTGCATTATATTATCGCAACATTTGGGATAAATCGCGAAATGTTCGTTAACTTTGAGGACCAGTTGAACGGCGTCTTCAAAGTTTCTTTGAGCGATACAAACGTCAAGGTCTTCAGGCAGTTCTGTAAGCCATTGAGGAACCAATTCTGCATCAGATTCAGCCCCTTCTTCGAGTAGTTCTGCCTCTTCGAAGGGGTTTAAAATTGAAGAAAAAGGTCTATCGATGGGAGACATCTGAGTTTTGCCGACAGTGGAGGTCTGAGTGCCTTCAATACTCATATTTGAGATGTACATGAGTGAATCTCTTCTTTGAAGAGTCAATGAGGCCTTCCTCTGCTTTTTAGCCGTTTCCATTGCTTCCAACCATTGATTTTTGGTTTGTTTAGAGTCCGCGCGAAACACTTTAGTCGTCGGAAACATCAAAATCTTGAACGCAGTCTCGAAGTTCGGGTCCTTTACGTTAACGACAGCGATATTATCCAAATCATAGATTGACTGAAATTTGTATTTTCGCTGATTTCTGGAACTGTTTGGCGGAAGAATTGAAGAAATAATGAGTCCATCATTTAGAAGAATCGCAAAAATTGGTTGAATCGCTTTATAGTCATTAATGTCTAATTCCATGAGTTCTCCAGAGAATAGTACCGAAGCTCGAGTTCTAGTGTCAAGAATACCAGCACTTCCTTCGATTTTATCCAACAAAGCACTCAATTCTTTGGACACTGTGTTGGGCGCAGAAGATACAACTTTTTCTTTATTTTCCTTGACTTTGTCCAACGCCTCTTTCTTCTCACTGGCCGTAAGTCCCGGTCTGTGTCCGCCAATCGACACATCCATAAGAGAAGACATTAAGTTTTGTTGATCTGTTAGCAAATGATTCAATTGAAACATTTCGCTCTTCAGATATGATATCTCTTTTGCGGTGTCGATGAAAAGCGAGTAATTGTTGTAAACATTTTTCTTCAATTGAGAGTTTGTCTCATCGGCCAGATTTTGGACAGACTTTCGGGCCATTAGAAGGGCATCGATACTCACCGATGCCTTCGATGTCAGTTCTTTGACGAAATCTTGCGGATCGAAAGATATCGAAGACATTTTGGCGGTGGAAATGTCATTCATTTTGGGTTTTGTTTATATTTAGTTTAAATCAAAACACTTTAACTCCCATTAAATGACATAATTTTGATAACAAACTATACGTCAAACAAAAATTTCAATTTTGACCAGACTTTCAGCCAATGTTTTGAGTTATTTCGTCACATAATTTATGAGCGACTGATTGCAAACATTGACAACAGTATCGGAAATTGGAGTTCAACGTTGACGGCAGTCCTACCGTTGAAACAGAGTTGAAGCTCAGCCTCAACGCAAACTTCAACCCTTCACTCAAAATACAAATCTTGACTGAAGTTAAGCCACGTTTCCATTGATTTGAATCAAGTTTTTTAAACGCAATTAAAAAACTGAAACAAATCTCTTACTTATTATTAGTTTAATGATATTCTTAGTGTTAAAAACTTTAGAAGAGATATCAGAGGAACCGAAACAGTCGTCGCAAATGTTAACCAAATTCGAGACAAAGTCCGCTCGAGTCAAAGGAGTGGCGTTTCACCCGAAGAGGCCGTGGGTTTTGGCCTCACTTCACAACGGATTGATTCAATTATGGGATTATAGAGTCTGTACTCTTATCGACAAATTTGATGAACATGAAGGACCAGTCAGGGGAGTCTTCTTCCACAACCAACAGCCCCTTTTTGTCTCTGGTGGTGATGACTACAAGATTAAGGTCTGTTCCATAATCTAAATGGTTATAAATGGAATGAAATAGTTTTGAATGGTCTAAAAGGTGTGGAACTATAAGAACCGTCGGTGTATATTCACTCTGTTGGGTCACTTGGACTATGTGCGGACCACTTGTTTCCATCACGAATATCCCTGGATTCTCAGCTGTTCTGACGATCAAACCATCAGAATATGGAATTGGCAGTCCAGGACTTGTATCTGTGTCCTCACTGGTCATAACCATTATGTGATGAGCGCTCTTTTCCACCCGAGTGACGATTTAGTAGTTTCAGCCTCTTTGGACCAAACCGTCAGAGTTTGGGACATTTCTGGCTTAAGGAAGAAGAATGTTGCTCCCGGACCCGGAGGACTCGATGATCACTTAAGAAATCCCAGCCATACAGACCTTTTTGGCTCTTCAGATGCCATCGTTAAACACGTATTGGAAGGTCACGACCGGGGCGTCAATTGGGCGATATTTCATCACTCAATGCCTCTCATCGTTTCCGGAGCTGACGACAGACTTATTAAGTTGTGGCGAATGAATGATTCCAAGGCCTGGGAAGTGGACACATGTCGAGGACATTATAATAATGTCTCGTGTGTTGTCTTCCATCCAAAACAGGATCTGATTCTCAGCAATTCAGAGGATAAAAGTATTCGAGTTTGGGATTTGACGAAAAGGACCTGTCTCAACACATTCCGACGTGAGAACGACCGTTTCTGGATAATGGTGGCCCATCCCACTCAAAACCTGTTCGCTGCTGGACACGATGGAGGAATGCTTGTATTCAAACTTGAAAGGGAAAGACCTGCGTTCGCCGTTCAGAACAATCTTCTGTATTACGTTAAGGAGAACTTCTTGCGTCGTCTGGACTTCACGACAGCCAAAGACATCCCTTTAATGCAATTGAGAAATCGAGGTCGGAATCCCGTCCACTCGTTGTGCTACAACCCGGCCGCCAATGCCGTTCTCATAACCACCAGAACCACTAATTTGGATAATAGTATTTACGACTTATATATTGTGCCAAAAGACAGTGACGGACACAATCCAGAGTCTCCTGAGTCGAAACGGGCCGCTGGTTTATCCGCTGTTTGGATCGCAAGGGATAGGTTTGCGGTCTTAGAACGAAACCATACCGTGGTCATTAAGAATCTGAAGAATGAAAAGACAAAAAACCTGATGACTGATTCTTGTGATGAGATCTTCTATGCGGGCACTAAAATGCTGTTATTGCGAGACGTTGACGGACTGATCCTCTGGGATGTACAACAGGGCAAATTGGCTTCTGTCAAGACACCCAAAGTAAAGTTCGTCGTCTGGAATAACGACATGACTCACGTGGCCATTCTCTGCAAACATCAAATCACTATTTGTAATCGACGAATGGATGTCCTCTGCTCTATCACTGAGACAACTAAAGTCAAGTCCGGAGCGTGGGATGACTCGGGTGTCTTCATATACACAATTTCAAATCACATCAAATATGCCTTAACTAATGGCGACTACGGAATAATCAGAACTCTGGACCTCCCTATTTATATTAGTAGAATCCGAAACAATTCGGTCTATTGTTTGGACAGAGAGGTCAAACCCAAAGTGATGACAATCGATCCGACAGAATATCGGTTCAAATTGGCGTTAGTTAACCGCAAATATGATGAGGTCTTACTTATGGTCAGAAACGCCAAACTCGTTGGTCAGTCAATCATTGCATACCTTCAGAAAAAGGGATATCCCGAAGTGGCGCTACATTTTGTCAAAGACCAGAAGACACGCTTTGCTCTGGCCTTAGAGTGCGGTAACATTGAGATAGCATTAGAGGCGGCTCGAAGTCTGGACGACAAAACCTGTTGGGAACGGTTGGCAGAGGCGGCTCTACTTCAGGGCAATCATCAAGTCGTGGAAATGGCGTATCAAAGAACTAAAAACTTTGACAAATTGTCGTTTCTGTATGTCGTGACCGGAAATCTGGAAAAGTTGAGAAAAATGATGAAAATCGCAGAAATACGAAAAGACACTTCCGGTCAGTTCCAAATCGCTCTGTTTTTGGGGGACGTCCACGAAAGGGTAAAAATATTGCGTAATTGTGGACAGACATCTTTGGCATATCTGTGTGCGGCCACTCACGGACTCTCTGAAGACGCCGAAACTTTGAAGGAGAGTTTTGGTTCTGAAAAGCAATTGCCGACTCCCGACCCCAATGCTGTTTTGTTACAACCACCCCCACCTATCGCCCCTTGCGAAGAGAATTGGCCACTACTGACTGTCTCCCGAGGATTTTTCGAAGGAGCAATGGCTGCAATCAAAGGGAAGACTGGATTGACATCTGCTGCTGACATAATCGTTGACGACGATGGCGAAGGAGAGGGATGGGGTGATGAGGCTGACCTCGATCTGGATGAAGACGAGGATGGTATTGACAAAGTAGTGGATGGCGATGACGGTGAAGGAGGAGAGGCCGGTTGGGACGTAGAGGACTTGGATTTACCTGATTTAGAGCCGTCAGCAACTGCTGGAACCGCTGCAGATGATAACTATTTCGTTCCGCCGACAAAAGGTGTTCCACCGACTCGTTATTGGGTTAATAATTCTAAGCTGGCTGTGGATCATGTGTTGGCCGGTTCTTTCGAAACAGCCTGTCGTCTACTTCATGACCAGGTATTTCCATTCAATTTCTATAACCAATGTAAAAATTTAGACAAATTTTTTGTTGATAGGTGGGGGCCGTTAACTTCGAACCACTCAAGTCTTTGATGCTGACTATTTACTCGCGATCCAGGACTGCATATCAGGGTCTGCCATACCTTTCAACACTATATTCTTACCCTCAACGGAATTGGCGGGACTGCGGTCCCAAAGGAGGTCTTCCCGCAGTTGGATGTAAGCTATCAGATCTGATACAGAGGTTGCAGTCATGCTATCAGTTGACAACTGGCGGCAAATTCCAAGAAGCAGTCGATAAGTTTCGTTCCCTTCTGTTGAATGTTCTGTTTTTGGTGGCCGACACCAAACAAGACATATCCGAAGCCCAACAATTGCTAGAAATTTGTCGCGAATACACTTTAGGTCTTATGTTAGAACTGGAGCGCAAAGGACTCCCAAAAGACACTTTAGACCAACAGAAGAGGTCGTGCGAAATGGCCGCATATTTTACTCACTGTAAACTTCAGCCAATCCATCAGATCCTTACTTTAAGAACTTCTTTGAATTTATTCTTCAAAATGAAGAACTATCAGACTGCCGGTGCATTTGCCCGGAGGTTACTTGAATTGGGTCCAAAGGCAGAAGTGGCCGCACAGACTCGAAAAATACTTCAAGCCTGCGATAAATCGCCTACAGATGAGCATAAATTGAGTTATGACGAGCACAACCCTTTCGCCATTTGCGCCGCCAGTTATAAACCCATTTATAGGGGAAAGCCTGAAGAAAAGTGTCCTCTATGTGACTCATCATACCTACCAGAATTCAAAGATACTTTATGTAAGGTTTGTAATGTGGCACAAGTCGGCAAAGACTCGATTGGACTCAGAATAAGTTCACTTCAGTTCCGATGAATGGCTTTCACCCATTCATTCATTTTTATTGAATTATTATTTATATATATTTTTGTCATTTAATTGATTTAAACATTTGATGTATCGATCGATTCAATTAAAACTAATAATTTTAAACCAAAAAATGATATAATATTTTAAACGAATGGTTAGAATAAAAAAAATGAATCATTTCAAAAGTTGCTAGTATTTCTCAATTTTATCAACTTTTTGAGCATGTACTTTTCGTGATCAAAAATATTAACTTATTATTAAATTAATGAATGTATTATATTATTAATTGTTCTTCCAACCTTCACCATGCACAGTTTACTGTCCTGTTGATTCCAGTCACTAAAAGTGGAAGCCTTTAAGTGTCAAATTTAAGGGCAATTTTGTTTATTTGTTTCAAACACTGGGTTTCTAAAAAAATGTCTTTACTTTAATGTTAATTAGAGAGTTTGGAAGAGAAACTTAAGTCAATTACCAAAATATCATTCAAAAGAATCAGTTCTGTAATAGAAAGCTGTTTCGCACAAATAGTAAGTCTTATGTCAGTAGTGGTCGACGCAATCGACTGTAACTTTGATGCAAAAGCCTTACAACAGAGTTGACTGTTAGACACACTTTCCGTTAAACTCTTTGATTGTCAATTACCGCCAAAATGAAGTCAATTCTGCTTTTGATTTCCATTGGGTTTCCCATTTGGGTCGTCCCTCAAAAATGTCCGGCTTTTCAATCTGTGGTACCGTTGAACCCATCGGCCACGGCTTCAAATTTTAGTCTTGCGATCTTCTCCGATGGAAAATACTATTTGATGGCCACTAAAGACGGCGGGCTTTCACTTCTGAACTCTACAGGACTTATGCCCAAAGGCTTTGAAGAGAGTCGACTGATTACTGTTGTCGACAGATCCGATTGCAATGATTCCCAATACTATTTGATTGCAATCAAGGTACTTTCATTCAATGAAGTCTCCCTTTAATTCTTTTGATTGTTTGTAATTTTCAGTCTTTCAATTCGAGTGTCGGTAACATTGAGACCAGTTATTCGGCTTTGGATTTGAAGAATTATAGCGATTCGTCCAAATGGTCTGAACGGAAGCCTATTTCAGAGCTGCCATTCATAGCGATTGATCCGATTTTGGTTCTTTCAAATATGAATCCCGATCTTTCTATCGACCAATTAATTCATACTTTGTTCTTATGGCACAAAACTAAGACACTGTTCGTCATAACCGAACCCTTCCGAAGAATAGACTTGAAAATGTCTGAAGTTCCATCACTTCGTTATTATTCGGTTAATCTGAACGAGTCGTGCGCTCAGACCTATTCCTATTCAAAGTCTGAGGATCTGAAAACAGCACTGAATTCGGTGATACCGTCACTGAATCTCTGCTTTGTTTGGGACACAGAATCAGATTCTATTCTCTACTGTTTCGGCGAACATTCATTTCAAGCGAATATTATTGACAATCAGTTTCAGGTTTGTATACATTGTTTCAAACCCCAAAAATAATTGTCTGTTGAACAGAACGGGACTCTTCGCACTCTACCACATCGACTTCCCGATCAATTTCCTTCAGTCAGTCGTTTGTCTCCGATTTCACTTCTGGTTAACTATTTTATTAAAAATAAATCAGGTCTTCGTATTTTAAAAATAAGACCAATGCCAAATATAAAGGGTGTTCAAGTAATCCAAATGATAAATGATAAAACTAAATATATTTATTTAAATGGAAGTGAGTGTCAAAAAATAATTGAAAATTACGGAAGTTTTTACACACTAATAGAAGATTATAAATTTTCTTTGGTTAATATGTCGGAAGAATCTAATCT
>JAQIWP010001223.1:0-16521 GCA_034695525.1 Euzetes globulus
TCAAAATATGAACAAAATTAGTCTATAAATAGAATTATATGCAAAATCAATAATGGTTTTGATTGAGTCAATCGAAAATAGCAAAAGGTTTGGACTCGACGTACTCAACAACTTTGAATCTGGGATATAATCCCTTGACCTTTGTTCTGTTGTGATCGCCATAATTATATCCATTGTGCATATTGTTGGCGATGCCCAGGATATCACCCATTTGGAAGGTCAACTCTTTCATGTTTTGAGCCTTATGACTGACCAGTGCTTTCTTGCCGTGAAATACCTATAATTAATAGTTGTATGAAGTTTGTGTCACTGAATAGTGGAAGTGAGTACCTGTCCTCCGAAGTAGTAGATGTCATCGAGTGAATAATAGGCTGACGACAAGTCATGATCGGAGACTCGAGTCTGCATCAGTTCGAAGGCCAGGCGACAGATCTGTGAACTGAATGTACAGACGATGTAATCGCTTTGACTCAGAAGCATGAGATCAACGATAACGTTATGGAGTGACTCAAAGCCTGACCGTTGCATAGGATCTGCACTTTCCGATAGTTTAATATCACCCGTGAATTTATAACCCTTTTGCTTGTATGGAGTTATTTCTGTTTTCCAGACGTCCGGTTCATCTGTGGCTAAATAGACCTGTCGTTCAGTCTTTCCTTTGACTGAATTCCGTTCTCTTTCCAAATCCAGTTTGTTGTAGAAGTCGTCCACGAAATACATGTACTCATCGATGGAATGAAACTTAGCTTCGGTTCCGATTTTGTCGGTTCTCCGCACATGTATTCCGACGATCGGGTGCTGAAAATTATTTGTTTGCTTAAAGTCTGCGATATAATCACTCATTCGGTCTGACGGACGCATAATGTATTTGAGCACTTGTCCGATGAACCAAATGAATGGTTGGCCACTCAGTTTTGTTATCGGTTCCGATATTTGTTGAGGAATCACAAGAGGGAGGAATTCGGGAATCGGATCAATGAAATCAATGATAGGAAAGTGAATGACTTGATATGTACTCAGATCTCCATTATTCCAATGCGTTTCGTTATGACCGTCCCGACTGAGACAGGTCTGACTTAACGGTTGGAACACTTTGTTCCAGACGTTGTCGTTGGCACTATTGGTTCGCCACAAATGTGTGTTTGCGACGAGGGTTCGGTTGAGTGCCATCGCCGCCACTAAACAGTGGGACAAGTGATGCATTTGACAGCCGAACCCACAGTTTTTATTCAGATCACAGACTAATTTCTTAGCCGTTTGACAGTCTTTCGGGTTTTGCAATCGTTCGATGCGTTTCTGCACAAATTGACTCAAATTCTTAAGCTCTTCTGCTCGCCATCGACTATCCCTTTGACTCAAGACATTCAAGTCATAAAACATATTATATCGCAATTCCTCGACGAATGGTTTAGACTTAGGGTCGAGTTTTTTCCTTAAATAGTGCCAAATCTCATCGGTATTCTGCTTCAGCCGACGCAATGACTGCTCGAACTCCGAGCTCGGACTCACAGGACTCGGAGGCCACCAATTGGATGATTGACTTTCAATACTCAGCTGAGAATTGCTTAAGAGATTTGGTTTCTTCTTTTTCAGTCCATTTAATAGTTGCAAGTTCTGAGCCAATTGTCGGTTTTGAGACATAAGAATTTCAATTTGACGGTTGGCCTCATTTAGTCTGTCATTTAATTGATGGTATTGTCCATCGTTTTGGACAGGACTCAATTCATTCCGTGTTTTGTCGAACACAGAACTAATTGTGAATATTATGAAAATCAATGAAATCCAACTAAAAGACACTATTATTAAGATTGATCTGGTCTTCAAAAGGCGACAAGTGGAGGGCAAACTCATGTTCATCAGCTTGTGCTTGCTATGATTGCTATCGCACTCAGATTTGATCGTTGAAATCATTTTCCTTTGACTTTACTTCAAATTCATTGTGTGTTACAGTTATTGGAAATCAGTAACAAAACTGAAGGCATAAGTGTTTCTCTAGAAAAACGATTATTTTAATTAAAATTTATAATATATTTAAAGAGAATTAGAAAATAATTTATAATTACTTTAAGATTTCTAACGAAAAAAAAACTCATAAACAAAAGTTAGCCAAAAAAAAGTTTGTAAGAAGCGATAATTATAATCGATTTTTGAATAGTCTTCTTAAAACATGACATCAATGACATCACTGCCAAAGCTTGCAATTAAATGACTAAATTGAAGTCTACTTTCAAGGATATCAAACATTTTTCATTAAATATTTATTCATTTGAATGTTTGATTAAATTTAATAATAAATCAGTTTCACATTCAATGATACAATTGGTTAACACAATATCCAAGCAAAACAACTTTTGATTTTTTATATTTTGAAAGCCAAAAATGTTTTAATATTTTGATTAATGAAAAAAATGATTTTCTTACTTTGACGGAAATTCTTGTCAGTTCCTGTGTTACACTTCAGTTGAATGTTATATCGAATTCAATACATTAAATGACTTAATAAAGTCTGTCATTCAAACTGCAAATTATGTTTTGGAAATCTGATCGACTGTAGTGTCGATTGAATGGAAATGATTGACATCAAAAGAGACACTAAAATTAGGCAATAAATGGGCCAAAAATCACTTTCCGGTCTTTGACCGGTCGATCCCTTCAGCGCACTTTAGCGAAAAGTTTACTTTAAAAAACACTTATTTTATACAATAACTGAGAAAAAACATCAAAAGATGATAAGTTTAAACAATAGTTTCAACTATGATATCGATTACATCTCTGAATCCATTGAATCGTTTCTGATGTCTAATTGTTTGTAATTATCGCTGGAAAAGTTATTTCACAATAAGGAGGATATTATTCACTCCTTATAAAGTAATTTCAAACTCTGATGGGTTGCAGTTTTGGAGAATAACTTATAAATCAAGTAAAAAATTGGAGTAAAAACTACTCGAATACTCACACTTCATATCAATGTTCTTATTCCAAATATGTTGAAAACATTTTTTATTAGTTAATTAGAAAAATATTTGACCGTAATTTGGTTCGACATTAACTCCAGGGATGGTTCAAAAGTTATGAACAAACTTTTATTCTAACAAACTTTTTAAAGAAAATTCAGTTGCAGTGAATCACAAAAGTTTTATTCACTTCACTTGTATTAACAGGTTTTTCACTCTTCAATAAAAAAGAACACATTTTTCAAAAGCATATGAATTGAATATAAAGTTAACATAAAGTCGAAAAAATCCTTTATTTCAAGTAAGAAATCATTTGGTTTTTAAAAGACAGGAAAACTTCTCAATCTCTTTGGCTCAATGTTTACTAAAAGTCTTAGTAATTATTTCAAACACAACTTCCATATTTGCTTTTAACTACTTTTGCGATTGGATTTTATAATCTCTCTTTGATCAGCACAGGACCAAATATACGATTCTAGCCTTCAGCCAAAATTGACAAAAAAGTCTTTAACTGGAAATGCATTTATTTTATTTAGTCGTTTGACTGTTTTTAAAACAGTCTGAAGAGAAGAGTTAGAGAAATATTTTGGTTTAGAAATTTATTTGAAATGCAACTGAAATGCTAATGCATTACCTGTTTTTATACGTATTTATGCGATACCTTTTGACTACAGGTTATCACAGCTTTTCCTGTTTATTATGCGGTCTTCTCAGCAGATATTTATAGCCGATCGCACTCTTAAATTATTTCAAAGTCTTTTTCTTTGCGTCAAATAAATTATTAGTTGATTGAATACAACACTCGCATAAGAAGTCTTAGAACTTCTAACAAACTGCTCACAAAACTCGGACTAATTTTTTTTAATTTAACGTTTATATTAGTTATTTTCTTACGACAAGTTTTTAGTTGTTTGGCCTCTAATTAAACATTCAGTAAATAAAAGCAACAATTCTTGGCTACAAATTAAACATTTTTTTTCAAACTTTTCTCGTATTTCATCTGAAGATTAAAGACTTTATTTGCGAATATATTTATGATTTGAAAACTTTAAGAGCCCTTAAGAGTCGATTTGTAAACGCAATTGAAAACAAAAGATGTGAAATATTGGGTTTTTAACCAAACAATTGTAGAGAAACATAATTAACATAAATTCATAATTCATTAAAAATTTAAAGAAAAGCGTAGAAAAAAGCGTTTCGTTGTCTGTCTGCAAAATGTTTTCTGAGTTCGTATGAAATTTTATGCTAAATGTTTTCAAATTATTTCTGGCGTTAAATTTTGATTTAAATATTTTCACGTTTAGAATATTTTAAGGACAGAATTAGTCGCTTTTTATGACTATTATAGACAATTCTTGTAAACATGAGAAAATTTAATCTAGCTTTTTTTGTTTTCTGAGCTTTTTGAGCTTTAGTATAAATTAAGGGATGACCAAGGTCTATGACATCACCACATAATAAAATGCTGAATTTGTGAATGCTTTAGGAAGTCAAACAGATTGTCAAAAAATAACAAATAAAAGGCAATTAGCAGCAACATTATCTTGGCAATAATAGTAAACAGTTTCCCAACAATTAATTAGAGATAATAACCAAATATGATATAAATGAATGCAAACCTACACTTGCGTTGAATTTCAACAGATATTCGCCTAAAAACCATTACAGAAATTCTCCTCTTTTGGAAAAGAATAAAAAAGCGAATGATTTTTCGATTTTCTTCTTCTTTATTCAATTAGTTATGCGATTATTTTTTCTCGAAATAACTAATGACTCGTGAAAATAATGAGATTCCAGGTTCAAAATGCTTTTTCTGAAGAAAAACTTGTTTTGCCAATATTTTCAAACAAACAGATAATATTTTATTATTGTCTGAAAAACGAATGGTTCCAAACATTTGTCTGTAAAAAAACACTTTTGAATATCAAGTTCAAATATTAGGATCCAACTAAAATGCATACAGCTTTTTATATTCAATAATTTGATATTCCCATTTCAGCTTACTCAAACAGTATGGTAACTAGGGTTGCCAGGAAAAGAGATAGTAATCCAGGACAAATTAAAAATTGTAGACAAATATTCAGGACATTTCCAGGTCAACTTGTATAAAATCAATCTGTTTTCCAGGATAACCAATTTCAAACCAATTCTAGTTGATAAACTTTCCCCAAAATCAAGGTCTGTCTGGCAACCCTTGGTGACTGTGATAACTTCTGATCACAGATAAATAGATAAATATTGTAATGTGTTTGACACTCTTAAGCGCCGTAATTGAAGCATGAATAAATTGAGTGTATCTTATAGAGTCAAACTGTTTAAAAAAAATATAATAATTATATGTGTAGTACTCTAGATGCTACCCCTTGGCAAAATTTAAGATTTTACTTTAAATGGAGTATTACTAATAGTATTAGTAAAGTGTGAAATATTAAATATTGTGCTGAATAAAGCATTCTAAATCGAATAGTTGTAGGTAAAATACAATTAAAGCTTATTTGTGTAATATATTATTAGATCTTCCTTATTGAATACAATTTCAATAGATATTTCTAAATAAATGAGAATTCCTTAGTTTATTCAATTTTCCATGGTTCAAGAGAATTTTTGGTGCTGCCCGAATCAGTCTCTTAAATCGGAGTTTCTCTTACAAACGGATAAATTTAGGTTAGAGCTTTTGATGCGGCAACTGTCTTTTAAACCGAGAATAGACTGTAGTTCGATTCATAATTTTTAACTCGACCTGGAGTCAAGTTAAAATAATTTTTTTACTAATATTTTACTGATATTTGATTTAAATTTTAAAGGTTAATCTTTGATACCTCTTAGCATTAACAACGAAAGTTGTAATATATTTATATATTTTTTGTTATCAGGAGTATATATATATATATATGAGATGCACCCAAAGTATTCAGGTGTCATTTGAAACAAAAATGGGCAATGTCCTCGAGTGTATAACACATTGCAATATTTAAACATCTGCACACCACTGAAATTGAATTCTGGTTGAAACTCAATATTGAATTCAAATTTTAACTTGCAATTAGAAGTGTGCCATACGAATTAATTTGCCAACTATTTTTCAGACTTTATTTTTTTATTTTTATTCAATGATAAACTTTTTTTCTGACGGCTCTCATAAATAAATCGGAATGTCTTTAGCCTTCAGATAAGTGAGTAAACGTTGACTTCTTTTCAAAACAGTATCATCTGTTTTAAGATCTTTTCAATTATAGCAATATTTTAAGGTGAGCTCAAATTGAGTAAAAAGTTGTCGTAATGTTTTGCTGCAATTTTGAAATCAATCCAAAAAAAAACTCTTAAATAAGAGATTAAATGTCATTTCAAATGAAACATTTTCTCAGTATTTCACTGCATATAGACGTCAATTAATTTTTTTTCTTAGATAACATTTTTATTGAAATTCGATTATTTTTGAAATTTTTAATGAAATAAATCATCAAATTCTATGTTTAAAAGTCTTAATAAATAGAAAATTTGAACAAATTATTAACTAAATGAATAAAAATATTGAAACTTATTTCGTTTGATGAAAAAATATTTAGAAAATCAATTTAAAATATAATATAATTTCAAACAAAATTTAATAGGAATGAAAACTTTGTCTCTTTTATGGGAAATTGCATTAAAAATCAAATATATTTAACGGTCGGGAACTTGAGAATTAAGTTTTTAGGAATTGTTTGATAGGTTAGAATAGATTTCTTCCATTTGTAATGAAAATAAACGGTTAATGTCTTGTGGGGACGACTATTGGCCGCTTCCAAACATGTAAACGCTATTTCATTGATCGATTGCTCAGATCGGGACAAATCTAAATACTCTAATTGTGTGCACCGTTTTATTATATTATTCACTGAATTCTCGTTCAGCTCTGGAATCGTTGATAATTTCAGACATTCCAAGTCTTGGAGCAGTTCTATCCATGAAATAGAGTGGACGGCGTTGTTCTCAAACTCAATATAAGTCAAATCGAATTTCTTCATTTGTGGAACAGATCGACAAATGGCTTCAATACACTCAGAACTCAATATTGTCGACTCGATCTGAAGTGTGGTCAGATTCTGACAATTCTTCAGTTTTGAAAACGAATTATAAGTGAGAACACGTTTTGGAGTTTCGATGAAAAGGTGCAGCTTTTTTAGTCGATTCAGTTTTCCTATATTTTCCATTAAATAGTCGCCATCTCTTTCACACATTAAACCGCATACACTGGAAAGGGTCAGACTTAATAGGTTTGTAAACTTTTGACTAATTAGTTGCACTGATCGGAGACCATCGAAGTCGCAAATATGCAAATTAGCTAATGATTTCAATGGCCCCATGTCTTCAATTGCTGACAATGTCATTAAATTTCCAGGAACTTTGAGTACTCGAATCGATTGACTAATGTGTTTGAAACTTGATGGGATTTGGTCATCAGGGTTTAATTTGACACTTCTCTCATAACTATGAATTGAATCCAATAGTATTAATACTTGCAGTTTCTTCAGAAACTCCAATAAGCAGTTAATGCTCTTCTCAGACACATTTAGTTTTACAGATTCAAACTGAAAAACCTTGAGGTTCGGAAATTTGTCACAAAATGGCTTAATTTCGCGCAAATGGAGCTGGACATATTGGCGACGAATTATTGTCAAGTGTTGTAAATTTGAATTACAGGACGAAGTGATGTAATGGAGTGAATATTGTTGAATGTTAGCCGTATTGAAGAGACACAGATATATGACTCTCAGGTTCGTGAAGTTGGGAATGATTTTGAGGACATACCGTTCAGCAGTCATTGTGTCATATGATCGGAAACGTTTGATGCTAATCATTGGAATGTTCTGGTTATAGTTTAGGCCATACAAACAGAAGTTTCCACACCTGTCTTGAATTCGGTTGTTGTCTGTGTCGTGGATCAGCAAATATTTCTGCTGGTTCAATATTTGACAAATCAGTCGCTGCCATAATTGACAGACACTTTTGACACAGATTTGACTCTTGAAATCTAACAATTTGAAAATCAAAAACAATATTTCATTCGGAAGTGAATTGATTTCCATTTTGGTTGATATCAATCGCTTTAAAAGAAAGATTCAGTCGATGCAAAAGACTTGAATATAAAACGACTTTAAATAATTTGATCAAAAGTTATGACCAATACATTTACAGTCAAAATGTGTCAACTTTTAAAGAAAATGTTCAAAAATATAATACTTGAACAAGAAAAGCAATTTATACATGAAACTTTTCTCTTTCTGCTTTTCAAATTCTACAATTAGACGCTCTTTTGATAACCAAGTCAAAAGCAGGGATGTACAAGGGAGATTTCCTGAAATATCCTCCTAGATTTTAAAATTAGCTAGGGGATACTCTATCAGGTTTAGGAAAGAAAAATGGCGCCCGCATAAAGTGAAGCGCGGAGGCCATTTTAAGGGGGTCCATTTTTCTGTGTTTTTCTCTTACAATCTTTTCAATTCTCAAGGGGGGGGGGCATACTCATCTATGGCTACCCCTGCTATATACTATTCCATCGATTCATTATTAATTTCAAACAAATATTGACATTTCTTTGACATCTATGGCTATTTTATTCCCTTTGAACAATATATTTGACCCTTCGATGACAGCCAATCAAAGTGCGTAAAAATGACTGAAACGATAAGTTCGAGGAGAGAAAGGTTTTTAGTAATATTAGATCTAATTGGCTAAATACACGTTTTAGATGAGTGGTCAGGTAACTCTAAAAATGATATTAGCAACTCTTTTTATAAAACATAACTATTTTGGAAAGAAGATTAACTCCCCTCGGCCTATGAGCACTATTCGCTTTTTAAGGATTCCCACAAAAGTTCCACAAAATGTAGTCAATATAACAGAAGTGTTTTGGCTCAATCAACCACTTATAATATATACTTCATCATTAATATATCATTAATAGTCTGGTTTATTTTCTGATTAATTTGATTGTTCTGACCATAATATTGTGGTCCTACTAATGCCAAATTGACTTTTAGCTTATTATTGAAATAATTTTTATTACCATTTCATTGAATTCTATTGAAAAAATAATTAATTAATTGAATGCATAAAAAGAGTTGACTCAAGAAATAGGTGACGACGTAATCGATTCAAATATAAAAATCTGTGAATATAAGGTGTGTTTAGTCTGTATTCGCATTTTGTTGGAAAATTGAGTAATTTTTCTTGATAATTGCCTGATTTGACTGATATTTGTTCAATGAGCGAGGACAAAGAACATCTATTAGAGAACGGAGAAGCAAATGAACATGTTTATGAGAGACCAGTTTTAAATTCAAATGATTCGAATAATCGATTGACGAAATGGTTAAAAAATGTAGGGAAACCAGAGCTGTTCTTAATAAATTTTTCAATCGTGGCCATATTCCAAGGTGCTACTTTCACTTATTTGATTGGGTCGTTGAGCACTTTGGAGAAACGATATGCTTATGAGAGCAAAATATCCGGATTTATACTCATTGCCGATAATGTCAGTCAAATAATAATCAGTCCTCTCGTTGGCTATTTGGGCAATAAGTACAACAGACCTCGGATTATGGCTATTGGAGAACTGATGGCTGCTTTCAGTTGTTTTGTATTCGCGGCGCCATATTTCTTGTATGGACCGGCTATTAATCTGCTTCACGAAAGTCATGTTAGTCATAGTAACTCTACTTATGAGATGTGCAAATCCTTCGCCACAGTGGATGAATGTCATTCCAATACTGTTTGGACGGCAGTCATTATCCTGTGGGCGGCCAGCTTTTTGAACGGTATTCAGACTAACATTTTAAAACAACTAATAAAGGACTGACTCTATTATAAAGGCATAGGATATACAGCTTTTTATACCATTGGAATTCCATATATTGACGACAATACGAGCAAAAAGAATTCTCCCCTCTATTTAAGCACCAGTTCTGCTCTCAGATTGTTTGGTCCGGCGCTCGGACTCCTTCTTTCCTCATATTTCTTGAAGTTTTATGAAAATCCTCAAAGTATTGCATAAAGAAATGGCCAAATAATTACTTATGTTTTGATATACTTTACAGTTGAAATAAACATAAACCGAACCGACCCGCGTTGGATAGGGTGCTGGTGGTTGGGCTTTGTTTTCATCGGACTATTTTTGATAATTTTTTCTATTCCTTTGGCATTTTATCCTGAAATCAAAGACCGTCAAAAAGCTGCCAAACGAACGAGTATTATGTCTGTGAAACATCAAGTATTTGACGCCTTGGACGCCGTTAAGGTATGTCTTATCCTTCAATTAAAAGGTTCGGTCAATAAAACTAATAGCTATTCATCTTAAAGCGTTTGTCTTCAAACCCAATATTCGTGTTTCATGTGTTGGGCATTGCCTTCAAACTAATTGGTTATTTGGGTTATTATATATTTAAACCAAAATATATTGAATCCCAATTCCGTAAGTCTGCATCGGATGCAAACTTTTGGGTCGGTTTCTTAATTATTCCGACCATGTCTTTCGGAATAATTAGCTCCGGAATAGTTTTGTCGAGATTCCGACCAAAGGCTAGAAGTGTAGCGCTTTATATATTTATAATCGAATTGATTCTTACGGTGTCTGTCCTCTACGCCAAAACACTTCAATGTCCGGCTCCCATCTTCCCACAAGATGAATTAATTACTGGAAGGTTAGCTCAACTTTAATCTAAACCTTTCAATAAATGTTAACTTGTAATCAAATCAGATTGGAACGGGAAGCATCTTGTTATGGTGACTGTCATTGTACGACCCGAGTTTTCCAACCAGTTTGTTCAAGTAATCTCCAGCACAACTACTTTAGTCCATGTCATGCGGGCTGTACTCAAGAAAAGCTTCTGGATATCAATTCCAATAAACGAGTATAAAAATTAATTAATAAGACTAATGGCTATAAGTAATGGTTAACCAACTTTTCATTTATTCAGATGTTCTCTGGTTGTAAATGTGATCATTTTGGGGGTCAACTGACAAATGGTTACTGTCCTACAGATTGTAATCAATTTATACCATATTTAACTTGGTTTGCGGTCGTTGGAGTAATTACATCAACCAGCAAAGTTGGTGACACTCTAATAACATTGAGGTCATTTCATTTATTTTTAAAATTCACTGGATAATTTTTCTTGTCAAAATGTTATATCTAGTTTATTTGTTTAGATGTGTTGATCCACAAGATAAAAACTTCGCCATTGGAATAGCAGGAGCATTTCTAGCTATTTTTGGTATTTATTTTGATTATGTGAATCAATTTAAACTAGTTAATTTATTCGCCGTCAGCTTTCATTCCGTATCCAATAATTTTCGGCGCCATAACCGATAGCGCCTGTAAAGTATGGAAACAGTCTTGTGGTGAAAGTGGTAACTGTTGGCTCTATGACATCCCTAAACTAACCCAGTATCTTCACAATTCTTCGTTTGCCTTTATGTTTATCGGAGCGCTGTTTCACTTCGTTGTTGTGATTTATGCCAATAGAATCCCTGATATGTTTGAAGATCAAGTCATAGACTCGACTACTATTGGAATCTTAAACAATGAAAATAACAAGATTTTCGAAAAACCTGACGATATTTCTAAAGAAAATTGACTGCAATTTATCTGAAATTAGATTCAATATAATTATAATATTATTATAAATATATTATTATACGTACATACATTATATGTATTATGAAATGTTTGTCTATTAATAAATTTTTGACTAGCAACAATATATATATATAATCTAAAGCATAAAATTCACTAATTAATAATAAAGTTCTTACCTATTCGAATATTATTAAAAATAATTTTGAGGTAGCTCCAACATAATAATTTATTAGAGTCACTTAGTACTGAGGGTGACCAAGTAAAAAAAGACAAGATCAAGGACTTGTTTAGGAAAAATCAGTAAGTTTCGTTTAATAGATATTGATTTTCTAATCTTAAATCAGAAAAATATATTCAAGGAGCTTAATAAAAATTCAAACGCTTTTTTTTAAAAATCATGAAGCAGACTCTAATAAGGAAATTCCTGATCAATCAAGTTGACCTAGTCACTCTACTCAATACTTATTCTATTGACTGAAAAGACGCAAATTTATTAAAATATTTAGATAGTAATAAATGATTTGTCCTAATTGGCACTTCTCTCGTTTCATACGACTGTCTTTTTTATAGCCTCACAGTTATTGTAATCTAACGTTCACTTCAGTTATTTTTAGTCAACAGATCTCTGATTTTTTGTGAACTTTGTTCGGAAGATAATACCAATGCATTTGAATTTTGTCTAACATTATTAGTTTACATTTAACTATTGAAATATTTTTTGTCATTTTGTTGTCAAATTGTCACACAATTTGATTCAATTGAAAAATGAAAATAAATATGTTCTCGATTTCGATTGACATCATTTTGGTGTCATTTGTGAACATCATTTCAATTGATGGCAATTCAAGTTCCTTGAAATTACTACAAATAGTTCAGAGACACGGAGACAGAAATCCGACCAACTTTTATGCCAACGACACGTACAAAGAGCCGAGCTATTGGCCCGACGGCATCGGAGAGCTGACCAGAGAAGGCAAGACCAGAATGTTTGAGTTCGGGCTAACCATAAGACGCAAATATGACGACTATTTGGATGATTCGCCGCGAAATGTTAGTGTCAGAAGTTCTGCCCTTTCAAGATGTCTGGAAAGCGCTCAATGTTTTATGGCCGGCCTCTACGAACCCAAAGGTTTCTGGATATGGAATAACGATTCTTTAGACAGTTCTGTGGCCCAAAAATGGCAGCCCATAGCCGTCAACACTGTATTGGCCGCAGACGATGGCCTACTCAGAACTTCTGCCAACTGTCCAAAGGCTGACCAGATATGGAATGAATTCATGCAAACAAAAGAAGTGACCGATTATTTGAAACAAAATGAAGACTTTATTAAATATTTGAGTACACAAACTGGAGATGAATATTGGTCTGTAAGGCCCTCACCCCTCAGACCCCTTGAGTTTTTATCAACAACTTTGAGAGTAGAAGGAGTAGAAAAGAAGCTGCCATTGCCTGAGTGGACTGCCATAAACGACACTTTGATCAAATTGCGTGATCTGGAACTCCATGCCTTCTATTTCGATTGGAAATCTCCACAAATACAACGTTTGAGAGCAGGTCTTATACTCAGAGAATTGGCTCAGAATATGCTGAACAGAGCCGATGAGATCATCAATAAGACTACAAATAATGTGAAACGTCTTTACGTTTATGAGACACATGATGTAAATCAAGTGGTTCTAATGCAGGCACTAAATGTCTACGATTCCCAACATGTCAACCGAACCCCTCCCACATACACCGCTTCCTTGGTCTTCGAATTGCATCAGAAGGACCAAGACTTTATCGTCAAGTTATTGTATTTCAAAGACGTCAAACTGAACAATACTTCAATCGATGATTTCGTTGAATTAGAATTAGTTAATTGCCATCCAATTGAATGTAGTTTAGAAAAGTTCATCAAATCAATTGATAATCTCATTCCTAATGATTGGCAATTCGAGTGCCAAAGCATTTCATCTGCAGAACCCACTAAAGACACTGCAGAAGACACTTCTTATACTTATTTCAATTTATTTTCATTGGTTTATATTCTGTGCGGTTTTATATTGGCCTTACTCTTATCCACACTCATCAGATTTCGGAATACAAGACAACATTCTTATCAAACAGAGGAACGAAATGCTCTAGATACTACCTCCCCCAAAAGATACAACCAATAATTTTACATTTCATTTCTACTACTAAATCATTATTAATTGATCATTGATTAATTGCCATGTTATTATTTAACGTACATAATTATACAAGATTTAAAGTTGGCACAAAATTGAGGGCAGCCAATAAGAACAGATTTTGTAAAGGAAACACTTGACAAACGTTGCCATAGACTGTTGACATGACAATGTTTTCCTCAACTATTGATATTGAGAAATCAAAAATTGGATAATTAAATGGGGGACCAATTGTTGCCATTATTGATGTATGAGTTTTGTCCACTTAATTGCTTTCCATTCAATGAAACGACTGATACACCAATAATGACTATAATTGTCTCTTTAAATTTTTATCCAATTTTTGATTTCCCAATAATTAAACACTGAATTGACTCTTGATTCATTTATTGTTTTCAAGGCAATTTTCGATAATTTTTTTGCCTTTTACTACTTTGAGTTGATGTGAAATCAAAAGGTTATCAATTTTTATCCCCTCTTCTAAATCATTTGAAGGTTATATTATGTAATTCTAAATAAGGGCTGACATTATCTGTAGTCCTTCGATAAAGTACGCTAAAAGTGAATAGGTGAATCTAATCAATGGGTTAGTAACAATATACAGATCTGTATTTGACAAGGATAATTTGTAATAAATATGTTAAATAAGCGGAAAGACATGTTTTGTGATTGGAGAGACCCGATAAGACACAATTGGGTAATACCTCTCTGTTCGACATATCCTGTGAATCACATGAATTGTTTTCAGACTCAAAGACATTCAATAAAAGCAATAATTAATTGAACAGATATTTGTCGGCAAAATGTCTGTCAAAATGTCTGTCAAATACATTGTCCGTCAGATGCAAGTGTCTGACTTTGAAGAAGTTCGTCAGTTGTGGACTGTTCTCAATTTTATGGCTTCTAAGTATGACAACCATGTTATGGTGAAAGTGGACCCCCAAGGCTTATTTGTAGCACAGGACCTCAACACTGGTATCACATGAACAATCAAAAGAATAAGTTAGTACAAATGGTTTGTTCTAGGCCAAATATTGGGCTCCATCAGTGGAATCAATCTTTCGCCAGACTTTGCGTTTATTGGCCAATACGGTGTCAGACCTGAGCACCAGAATTTGGGAATTGGGTCAGAACTTTGGCGCACAGCTATGGAGCACATGGGGAAGGATAGGAATCTAGGGCTGTATGCGAGAGGGGGCCCCATGTCTGACAAGTATAGGGAGAGATGCAATTTCGTTGTAATTCCGGGCAGAAAAGCCATGTGTTTCACTGGAAAAGTCGATTCCAGTCAATTGATTAAAGCGATTGATGGCATTTCTGTCGTTCCTCTCACTGAAGATAATATCGATAAAGTCATTCAATACGACAAACAAGTTTATAATGGTTTCGACAGAACTGTTCTCATACGAGAAAATGCCAAATACAGCGAATATGCCAACAAAGTGGCGCTCAGTCCTACAAATGAAGTGTTGGGCTATTGTATGCTTAAGGTGTCGAACCATAAGACAGGACTCGTCGAACCACTTTATGCAAACGACGAAAAAATAGCTGAATTATTATTTGCAAAGTGTTATGAGTCGCTGAGAATAGCTCAGACAAATGGAGTGATCTGGTCCTGTACTGACGCCAACCTCAAGTCTATCGCTTTCGCAAAGAGATTAGGTTTGGAAGTGACCAGGGCCTCCCCAATCCATTTCACTAAAAACCTAGTCGACGGAGATTACGATCGCATTTTTTGTATCAGCAGTCGATGTTTTTACCCCTTTTGACCAAATTCCTAATTTTACTAATTTTAAAATTTTATAAATCCTATTAAGATGTTCAAGTTGCAATTTTTCAAATGTTATTTATTTTTAAAAATATTTATTTTCAATAAACCTTTAATTTTTGTCTCATTATGTGTATAGAAAGACTAACTTTATGTGTAAAATGTTACGATATTAAATAAGTGGTGGGCAGGAGTGTGGAAACTAGTCTTGTCTGAAATAATTAGAAATTGAATGCTTTTATATCATTTCTCGACAATCACTCAATTCTTTAAAGTTTAAACTACTTTACAGAACCGACTTGTTTTGCAATAAAGAAAGTGAACGAATTGTTATAATATGACGATATTTTCAATACAAATCTAGTACTTTAATCAAAGAAACACTATTATAATATTGTAACATGTTAAAATAAACATAGAAGATCATAAAAATTTAAAAATCTCTCGGAAATATATTATTCCAGATGAAAGTTTTCGACTAAAGGATTATTTTATTTCAAAACATTTAGAAAAATATAGATTTATTTGAGAACAATTTTGTTCGAACCTTAAACAAAATTGTTCTCAAATAAATCTATATTTTTCTAAATGTTTTGAAATAAAATAATGCCTTACCGGACCTTATGCACCAAATCAAATACCTTATCAAATAAAAAAAATCATGGGTTTTGTCAGAGGTGGCCAATAGGGGGCTGTATTTCGTTTCCCCCCGTAAACTGAAAATACCCCCCCCCCCCAAGCTCCGGCGAGCGAAGCGAACCTGCCATATTTTGGGCAAATCTTAGGCTTTTTTTTGGTAATGTCAGCCAAAAATCAGACTTTTTGCAAATGGCGGCCGGAAAATCCGTCATTTTGTTCTTTATTTGAAGGAATTGCCTTTAAACTTGCAGAATACCTTTATTATAGCCTTATAAGGCTAATTTAGGCTTAAAACACCGGAAATTAGCCTATTTTAGAAGAAAATGGCCGTTTCGGGCGCCATTTTCGTCCGCTATTTTACCCCCCCA
>JAQIWP010001224.1:0-16515 GCA_034695525.1 Euzetes globulus
GTAAAGGATTAAAATGTTTACAAGAATACAGTTTACTCTCTAATCAAACTTGTGATCAATTATCACTTTTGATTCGAATGACCAAAATTTTGATTTACTTTAGTCTTCGTCTGTTAAACATTGCGAATAAATATTTGGTGTAACCTGTGTCATTTTTGAATTTAATCTTTTTTGCCTTTATATGCACTAAAATTAAGGCTCTAGCTTTGTACGAGCATCCTTTAAATAGTGCATACCCTGTAGTAAGATTTCACCAGATTCATAGTCTCTATTGTTCTTGCTAGAAATTTAATTTTTGTCTTAAAAAGGTAAAAAACTCGTAATAAACTAGTAATAAACTTGACCAAGATTATCAGCCATAACCTTATAAATGTAAGGCCCGAATTCAAACTGTAAATCAATAGATTAATTACTTCGTCTATTTATTTGAATCAGCAATTAAACTAAATCATGCAATGAGAAATCATAATAATAAAATATGAATTAAATTAATGATGTAATATACCTTGAAAAAGTCATCTTGTTTAAATGTTGAGTTTTTAAAAATAAGAATTAAGGATTATGAATAATGCAATGGTTTAATAGTCTCGTTAAGTTTTAAATAAATAAAAATATATTGATTTTTACAATAAAACAATAAGGTTAGTTTTTAAAAATAAACAGGTGAGATTTAAGAAAAAATAAAACTAAGCAAGGTAAATAATGTAAATAATTTGGGAAAAATTGATGTTATTTATCGAAAGATTGTGGCTTTCAGTGAGTTTTGGTCATTTGGTCATACACTGGTCATAACTTGGATAGGATGGGCATTTATTATCTACTTGACTGTATTTGTTGAGTTTAAAAACATCAATGCTCAAAATGATATCAGAATTTATGGGACTAACATAATAAAGTGTTGTCCCTTTATAGTTGCTGTTCAGTATAAGAGAATTTAAGTACTATCATAAACTATGCTTGAATGAACTGCTCTCTTATCTGTTATCATCTGATATTTTAAACCTTTGTGGACCTGACCCTTAAACTTAATATTTGCTGGTTTTAATGCTTTACTTTGAAGGCTAGCCAGAATATCAGCAACTATTTAGGGACAACAGTTTATTTGTATTGGTACCAGGTATTATTATACCGACGATTCTATTCTGCAGTCGTGTTGCATGGACAAAGACTCACAAACTGCTGAATCGATTGTATGTCAGAAAAGAAATCATAATATCCTTGATAATTCGATTCAAAGATAATTTTCATTTGAAATATGTTACATTTCTATTTTTCACTACATTTACGAAGTAAAGCATGTCCCATATTGTAATCAAAAAAGGTAAATGAATATAACTAAGAAATTACTTGGTTAATTTTAATGATTTTTTAATATAATGTAGAGTATTAGTTAATATTTTAATTTCATTAAAATAACTAACCCCCTTGGCCTTTAGGAACGACCGCTACCAACTTTTTGAGAGTACTTCTAATTTTTTGATGTGCAAATTTTTGAGCAACTTTAAACTGATATTCCTCCGAATAACTCGAAGAATTTTTAGTGATACCGACACATTTGATCTTTTAGATTACTCTCGTTTGCAATATGACCAAAATAATGGTCAATAGATCGGACCTGCGGGCAATTTAGAGCGTTCCGGGAGTTGGCAAAAAATGGATTTTATTTGTGTTTAACCAAACCATGACAATTTTTGCATAATGGACGCTTGACATCTCTTCCAAAAGGACTATTTTGGGTTTAGCCTGAAATTTTTGGATATTTATGGGTTATATGCCTTCCCTTTCCTTAATTTTCTGAACTGTTGACTTGGATATTATGAGTTCAATGCTTGCACTGCGAACCCATTTGTTAATTTTGACCATATTTTTCAGCTATATCCTCAGTGCCACCGACTATTTCGGGCCAGTACTTCGCCCATATACTGCTGTGCCATTCCTTTCAAATCTTTTGATAATACAGTAAATGGTATTCCTCTTAAGTCCTTGTTGTACAACAAAAATTGCACAACACTTTTGGCAGGGTCACATTGAGTTCCCACAAAATGGTTTTCAATATACCGTATTACCTAACATAGTGCGGCATGCTGGTATAAATCGAAATTGAGTTTAGTGCCGGTGTACCTCGAGGTAGACCGTCATGCCGGTATAAGTGAAAAAAAATCAGTAAAATCAAAGATTAAATTTAATACAGAAAAACAAAATAATTATAAAAAAATACAAACAATTCAAAGAAACACTGACTCGAGGATTAAGATAAGCAAATGTTTTCAAAGCTTATCTGAATTGAAGTCAGTTTTGACTTTATAAAGGGTGGAAATTTTTTAGCGAGTCCTATTCTGCATTGAACTCCCGTTTCAGCATATAATACGCTCATTAATTAATCCATTCTTATCAAACCTAATCTGACTATGAGATGCACCTGACCATTATCTTAACCTTTGAGCGTATTATATGCTGAACATTGAGTCCAATGCAGAATAGGACTCGCTAATAAATTTACACGCTTTATTTATTCAAGGCACTTCAAAAATTTGATTTATTGCTTATAAACATTAAAAATACTGAAATGCATTAGTGAAGAAGAAGACTACGAATCAGATAATGCCTAAGAATTTAAATTATATTATCTGTTCTATTTGCAGTGATCAATTATATGAAAGAATTAAAGTTTAATAATAACCTTTAATAATTAACCTTTAATTGAATTTTTAAAAATTTCCTCACTTTATACCGGCATGACCGGTAGACAACATAAAGCTCTTTTTAAGAAAATGGTCAATTTCAATTATACCGGCATGCCACACTATGTGAGGTAATATGGTAATTTGAATTGTCTTAAGAACAGTTTAATTTATAATGGCTTAAATGGTGTAGCACACGCAGGTAAATTACAATTTCATTTTATGCTAGACATGCTTTATCCGAACTGGCTAGACTATTTAATTCAAGACTATACTTACTATTATTAGTAATAACTAGGCAAGAAAACTGGTGGCAAAATTGGTATCAAAGTTGAAAAATGTAACGTAGCCGGAATGGACCTCAACTCGAAGAGGTCTTTGTGTTTTGTTTATATCGAAATTATAGAATACACTTTGTATATAATAAATCTCAAAGCAAAATTAAATTGATACGACTTAAGGTACGACAGCATTGCTAGGTGGCGCAATAATTAATTGAAATGATGCAAATTATATGGTTTTGGGATAAAACTTATGTTCCAAATGCTATTTTGATATTTAGAGGCTTAATAAATATATGTATATTTCAAGATACTTTATAATATAATGAAAATGGCCACAATGTATGAACCTCCTTGTGGTTGCGGCTGGGAGTTGAAAACAGCTAACTCATACAAACTCCAGGGCCTATGTGGAGCCTCGGTCTGGAGTACAACATGACCCTACGTCTATATATGAGTGATGAGGACTCACTAATAATCATTTTGAATAAATCAATTTGAAATTCTGAATTATTTAAATTTTTACTAAAGCTTCTAAATTTATTCTATGTGTGATTTTTTCACCAAAAAAGTTTCATTGTCATCTCCCTGGTAATAATGACTCTATTTCAGGAAAGAAAACCCCTCTTGCACAAAGTTTTTAATTCTATAACTATATGTTTGTCGAAAGAATATTTGCCAAAACCTTTCATCTTGTACTGATGGACGGAAATGTTCTTGTAGATCAATTCTGAAAAGTCAAACAAAGTCAAGATTCATTGTCATCTCAATTATTACTTGGAAAACGTCAATTCAAATAAGAATTGACATTTTATGCAAACATTGTTTGAATATTTTTCATTCACATTATTTACATTTTGTTAAATAAAATTCAAATTTCTTGGAGGCAATAATCCTCTTAAAATCTTTTCCAAAAGAAACTATTTTTATGTAAGATTTCTATTACTAGTGCTTTAAATTTATTTCGGATCTAATTTGATACTAAATAAATGCTAAGAAACAAATTTGGTTAAAGTAATCCTTAAGCCAAAGGGAATATCTTTAGATGAGATGTTCTTTAGTTGTTATCTGAAGGCAAAACCACAAAACATAAAGAATTCTATCGATTTGTATATTCTTAACATCGATTTAAAGGAAATTCTTATCAAATTCGCTATTTTTGTCTGTAATTTACAACCTTTCGAAAGAGACGTTCAAATGAATTGAGCACAGACATAATTTCCCTTTCAAATAATTAAGATGCCGTGTTATATCAGTTTAATATCAATTACCGTACAAGACCTAGCATGCCCTTATAATTGCGTCGGTCATTGCTTTGTACCGCAACATAAGTGCATGTCCTTATTTCTTGACACGTAGATTGGTGCTCATAAGAAACAGTTTACAAGGGCAACTGACCATATTTTACCAAAAAGCCACAAAACAATTATAAGTGCACTTCTAGTCGTTTACGGTAGTGATTAGTCTTTAATATGAGGTAACTCCGAGCCCGTCAGTCTACCTCAGCTTAATGAGAAACTTCATCACTAATTTGGGAAAAAATAAGAACGAAAGGATAAATCATTTATATTGTCTTAAGCAGGGATGTGCAAGGTCCGTGACCCTAAGGGAGATATAGGGTTGATGAGTTATCTTTCAAATCTTAGGGGTATATATGGAACGGATATTTCAAAAATTTTGGACATAAATGGCGGGAACTTCCATTTTACCTCATTTTGTTCTTAAATATGCTGATTTTTGGTAATTTTAAGCATAAGTTAGCATAATTGAGCCACAATTAAATTAATTTATCAAGTTTTAGGTCTAAGTTTTAAGAAACTTGGGATCAGTTTCTTTAGATTTATTTGGGACCATTTTTTCAAACCTAGGGAGAGGAATAAATCACCAAATCTCAGGCCTAAAGGATATTTCAGGAAATCCCCCTTGCACATCTCTAGTTCTGAGATTTAAGATACGAATTCTATCAGAATTTCTTCTAATTTGTTGTAATTGAGGTTTTGAGACCTCAAACAAAACAAATCAATAAATTTATTTTTATTTTAGGCCATTCCTGGTTAGGAACATGACTTCCGATTGAGAAATTGGATTAGGCATGCTAATTTTACAGATGCTCGAATGATTAATACTTTTCTTATCATTTTATTTGATGTATATCTCAAGTCTAAAGGATTTAATTTAAGTAAAATTTTATTAATTTTAAAGATTAACTTGGATAAAAAATAAAGAGTTTTCATTTATTTAAGTTATTTTTGATTTACATTTCAATTTTAAAGGAATTAATAAAGAATTATTTTAAATGAGTTTCTTCAGTAATGTTAAGTCTGTTGATTAAAATCGATGAAAAGAGTTTTAAATTCAATTATTTTGATCATTAAATGTGTAGAAGAACTGAAATTCTCTGTTTCTGTCAGTTCTCAAAAACGGCTACATTTGGAAAGTAAGTCATCAGAGTTTGGAAGAAACTCTTCAATTAGTTTCAACAATAAAAAAAAAATGATAGAGCAAAACTTATCTAGTAACTTCAATTCAAAATCATTTTTGTTTTCCATTTCTTAAAGAATATTTTAAAAAAATATTGATCGGCATATTTGAAGCTCCCTTTCCTTAAGAATATTTTTATTTCAGGATCTAAATCTTAAATGGTCAAGATCCAAATGGCCTTAGCAACAACGCTCCTATTTGTTACTTCTAAACTTAACTTTCACAATTAAATAAAACTAATTTTAATTTTTAATAAAACAAAGTCATTAGAATTAATTAAAGTGTTTTTTGTTGCTATACTTAAGAACTGTCCACTCATTAAACTGTCGTGATTTTCATCGCTTCAACAACTTTGAAACTTTGAGTAACGGTAAGAGTAAAGGAGAAAAGGAAAGCCGAGTCAACAATGAAGTTATTATCTCTGGTACATCCCTGTCCTCGTAAAAGCAATAAACATTAAATTAGTTCGAGTTTTTCAGATTGTAATTCACAAAAAGTGGAGTATTTTTTACAATTTAAGAAACAGAGAACAAAAATTCAATCAAAATTATTTTAGTGGGAAATTATCAATACAGTGGAATTTTAAAAAATGTTTCGCATAATTTAAATAAAAAATCATACAAATTTACAAAGATCCAAAACAATCTAGATCTTAACTCTTCGTTCAGAAAGGACTTTAAAACTACTTTTAATTAAAAAATTATTTGTAAAATCAATTTCACGTTAAACAGTTATTGGCTATAAAGAGGTTCGAACGTAGCATAAGGAAGATGCAATTTGGGAAATTTGTTGTTTTATTTTTAATAACTGCTGTTTTGAAAAGTTTTTGAAATCAAATCAAAGTAAGAAATATTTTGGTGCCTAAAAACACGTATTGAGAGTTCAAAAACTTTGCGAACAACTTGAAGGTAAACTTTTAAATTGTATCTAGCTTCGATTAAATTACTTGGATTTAGTTCAAATATGAATCTAGTAAAGATAATAGATGGTTTAAAGAATCTTGGTGGCAATGAGGTCCAGAGTCGAAAGCGTATTAAGTGATGCCATAAGTGGTGACACCTATTGGGTTGACTCCGATTCAATCGATGATCAAAATGTAAAAATGAGTTACAAAACAGAAATGACAACAATTTGTCAAAACTTAGTCTAAATTATTGCAGAAATCAGAGGACTGTTTGACGAGTGTGTGGTCAGACATGTCGGGAGTGGTGGTCTCGAGTTGGCTCTACGAGAAGCGTCCACTAAAGCGCTCGAGATTGGGTCCGCCGGACGTCTATCCACAGGATCCCAAACAAAAGGAGGTTTGACTTCAATTTCTTCCTCTAAATTGTCCGCAAAATTGAGCCTAAATTTAGAGTCTAATTGAATGGTTGTCTTTTAGGATGAGTTGACAGCCGTTAACGTGAAACAGGGCTTTAGTAACAGCTCTTTGATAACCGATGAGTACGGGTCGGCCCGCAATTCAAATCTGACACCAAATAAGTTCGGGTCGTATTTCAGCGCTCTTTTGTCCAAAAAACTAGAGTTAAATACATTCCCGGAAAGCAATCGAAAGAAACAACAGATCACTAATAAAGACAACATATGGTTAGTGACCTCGAAGTCGAAGAATGCAGTCGACGCCTGGTTTAAGGACTTGGCCTCAAATGCAAAGACTTTGTCTCAATTGTCGCGAAAAGTTCCCATTTTTAATAAAAAGGAGGAAATATTTGTGTCGTTATTTGAGTTCAAAGTGCCCATGTTTAAGGCCGAGTGGTTCCTGAAGATGTCTTACGCCTATCAGATAGCCATGTCTGAGTCGAATAATAAGTCGAAAAAGCGTCAAATGCCGGACCCGGCACAGGAGTGGACCAGCACCCTCTGCAAGTTCTTGAAAGAACAGTTCACCAAATTGTGCGAACACTACCATGGAGTGGCCCCTTCCGCAGCCAGTCCAGTCGGCGCTTCTATCAATTCCTCCATGACTGGCGATGAAGTGCCCAAACAGTGGCAATACTACACACAACTGACCCGACATCTGTTCGAAGGCGGACTTCTCGATAAACAGGACTTCTTATTATGGCTGTTAGAACTGCTGGAAAAGATTAAGTCTTCAGATGATTCTGTGATCGGTATAGTCGTGCCTTTAGTTCTTCAATACGTGGATGAGTTCACTCAATCGGAACAGTTGTCCCGCAAACTGGGCTTTCAGTGCGGAAAAAAACTCAATCAAATGGTGTCTGACTTCAGTAGTGGCCAAACAACTGATTCCGACAATACTAAAGACAACAAAGAAGATAGTAATTCGAAGAGTAGTACAACTCCTACAGTAAATGGGGTCACTCCTAACGGTACAAACGCTACTACCAGTCCGTCAAACAATTCAAACACTTCGGCCACAAACGGATCAAATCAGAGCTCAAGCACTCAGATTATCGCCTGTTTTAATGAACTCATGAATTGTTCGCATCACCGGAACATCATATTAGGCTTATCGGTGATGATCCAAATCATAACACTGGACTGTCCCACGTCTCTCATATGGCTGAATATCGGCGACGGGAAAGGGGCGGCCACACTGCAAGGCTCTCCACTAGACCTGCTTCCCTGTGAGCCTTCAAACCTGCCAATGCCGAAGCGACCACACAATCGGTACCTCCGCAATGAATTACGTAAAGCTGAAGAACAGATCAGACAACGGAGCAAAATGTCAGAAATGCATTGGTTTTGTGACCGATGGCAACAGACGGCCGGCACTACTGTCAACAAACTGTTGAATGTTTTGGACTCTTTGGACAGACAGTGCTTCGACAAACTCGACTCAACCAATTCACTCGACACTCTCTACTCGAAGATATTCTCCAGTTTTAGTTCGACGCAAAACAGTAGTAATAATAATAGTAATAGTAATCAAACGAATAAAGACTCAAACGATGCAATCAATTGTGAAAACTCTGTCCCAAATGCTGTCGAAGTTTTGGCCGAAGACGAGCCGATCGTTCGTTTGCTGTGCGAGTGGGCCGTCACCACCAAAAGAACGGGTGAACACAGATCTCTTGTTGTCGCAAAATTGTTAGAAAAGAGACAATCAGAACTGACAGCAGATAAAGACAATGAATTAAATGAAGAATTAGAACCCGAAGCCAATAATAGCAGTGTTTCGAGTAATAACGGTCTGAACGGCAACACAAACACCAATTCGGTTAATAACACAAACAATTCCAACAAGTCTTCAGACTCTCTTCTGTCAACACCTATATATCAAAGCTTATTATTGAACTTTTTGGACACACAGGCGCCCGTCTATGAGGACAGGATTGGACTGAACAGTGCTGACAACAAACAGGCCTTTTCTAATCTGATACTACTTTTTGGTGAATTAATACGTTGTGATGTCTTTTCACACGACTTATATATGTCTACATTGATATCGAGAGGACAGTTCTCCAACTCACCCAACACTCCTCTTCTGCCTAATAGTAATAGTACTTCGAAGACCAGTTCGGAAGAGCAATCTTTGGCCGGATTTGTTCCCAATATGTCAACGAACAATGATCTGACGAATCACAATCATTTAGGAGGACTGGTACCCAATGGTCTTCAGAAGAGTCAGTCGAGTTCTTCGTTGCCAATGTTCGACCCGTTGTCAAACAGCACAAATGCCAATCAGAACGATCAGCCCCGTTGGGACATGCCTTCTATGGACATCGACGAGAACCTTGATGAAGATCTCGACAAACTGCTGCAGCACATCAAAGCTGGTCAACAGAATATGTCTGATCAGGCAGGTCTGTACCACTCACTTGACTCTTAGTTCTACTTCTTTTCTAATTGTCTTTGATATGATTTTTCACTTTTTATTAACTCTTTTTTATATCTTTATTTATGGCATGAAATCCATTGCAATACAAATGCATTGAATTATCGGTCTTTGCATGACTTGAATGCCTTGAAAACCAATAACCGAACAAAAAATCCAAATTAAGGCCCTTTCGCTAAACGGCGCAAAGGTTTGGGTCGATCCTCAACTATTGGTTTCATTACTTCATATTACAATCCAAGCAATTCTTTTAATGGTTTTAATGGTTATCTTCTTTTTCTTTATTTCCAAATTTCAAACATTTATTCTGAGTTTTTAGTTTCTGAAAAAATTGAAACAATTTGTTTGCAGATCTATTGCTTCCAGATTCTGTTGAGTCGGACAAAGAGGACGAACCCAACACTGGCTTAGGATCTCATTCAACAAGTCTTCAAATGCCTGAGATTCCAGTGAAGAACGCAACGGCCAGACAGCTGTGCATTTCCCTCTACCACAAGACGACACGTTCGCTCACGACTGCAATCAGAGACATATTCTGTTATATGGGGTCGGAAAGGCTAAGGATGAGGCCCGACATGCCGTCAAAAAGATCACTAAAGAGATCAATAAGCTCTTCAACAGAAAGTCATCGATGGATATCAGCGATGGTGGAAAAGTGAAGAAACACGCCATCAAAGAGGGCTTCAACTTCGAGGCCGCTGTTAACAAGTTTCAGTCATTGTCGACATTTGATCAGCACGTGGTCACTACTTCTTGCGCCACAGCAGCAGTTGAGATGTTGAATGGTGTGGCCATTGGAAATGCCAACTATTTGCCACTCATTGAATCGATAGCTTTTCTCTTTGATCTGATGGAATTGGCGCTGAATGTGCATGGTCTTATCGATTTCATTATCCAAATGCTCAAAGAGTTGGTTGAAGTAGATCTTCAGTTACACCAGAAGTGTCCGATTTTGGCGCGAACTTACGGCACATCCATTGGTCTCTATATCGTCGGTATTCTCTATAGATATCAGACTTGTCTTCTGGTGTCACACGAAGAGACTGTGGCGGTGTTCGAAGGTCTGTGGAAACTGGTTCGACATGTGAGCAATCCGAGTGACTGTTCATCTGCTGAGCGGTGTATTCTGTTCTACTTATGGGATCTGCACTCTTCGTATAACTACTTGAGGACAAAATATCACGATTGGGTCAGTTTTACTCAAATGCTGTCGAAGATTAAGCAAATGAGTAACTCTCAGATGAGTCTTCACTCAGAGAACTCGAATATGCGACTGAACGCCTCAGTTATGGCCGATTACCTCAAAAACCCGAAGCTCAAAGTCGATCCGATCCACATTCGCAATCTGAACGACAATCTGACCGATCGCTACAGTTTTGTCTGTAATGCCATTCAATGCATTTCAATGGCCAGCGATGGCGACAAACTTAACGAAATGTCTGTCCTCTGCGCTGAACTGACCGCTTCCTGTTCTCATTTAAGCAGTGAGTGGTTAAGTGCTCTCAAAGCGCTTTGTTGTTCATCGAATCCGAAGAGTTATTACGATTTACTGACTCAGGTCGAAGTGGGAGACCTTTCAATTCACGACAATTTAGCCGTTTTTACCTCCATTTTGATCGCCAGACGATGTTTTTCACTCAAAGACTTCATTCTTCAAGTGGCCGTCCCTTCCCTGTTGGCGCCATCTTCAAGCGAAGGAGCAGACGATGCAGAACCAGGCGCTCGACTAACTTGTCATCTGTTGCTCTGCCTATTCAAGACATCAGAGACGCCTTTGTCTTCCAACACAATGACATCTTTTGCCACATCTTCTCGTTACTCTCTGACGAGTCCGGGTCCTCTTGTTTTGGCCCAAACACCTCCAAATCCGAGTCAAAGACCCCATTATAACATAAAGTATCCGTGCGATCGATACCTGTTAGCAGCGGCGCACAGCACTCTCAGAATCGAAATCGTTTTGACAGTTCTTAAGGCTATTCTTGTTTTGGGTATAAATTCAGTTAACATTAGTTCCAAAAAGTAATCTTTTCGTTAAAACAGGAAATTCTGCCGAAAAACGAAGCACTGAAACGAAAGCCAAGACTGAAAATAAGGGAGAAATCAGTATAAGTGATATCTTAGGGATGGCCACCGGAACTGATGAAGAGTTAGCTGAAATCGGAATTTTGTAATTTTTTTGTTTGCAATTTAAAGTCTAATTTTTAAATTATTAATGAAGACTACATTTTCAGACAATTGTCTTCGAAGGCGGGTGTTATGGAAAAGGCTGGTTTGAGCGAAGCCGCCAAATATGCGTTGCGACAAATCTGTGGTCAACAGTGGGTTCACGACAGATGTCTCAGGGGTTTTATGATAGATCCCGAAATTCTGAATAAATTGCTTCTGGATCCAAAACTGTCGCACAAAGAAGCCCAGCACCTCTTGAATATGATATGTCATCCAAAACTGATTGCAATGAGTGCTTTGCCAGAACTGGACTCTGACCAGAAGGCAGCCATTGCCAAAATTCTCCAGAATTTGGACGAGTGGTCAATAAGGGTGTCGTGGCTTCAGTTGCAGTTAATGTACGCACAATCCCAGAGTGAAGTCAATGTATGGCTGGACAATGTGGCCAAAGCTACGGTCGACTACTTTCAAAATTCCAGCGAAGAAATGGCCAAAAGCCCACAAAATTCAAATCAATTGACTTTATTCTGTGCCAGAAATAATTCGAAGCAAACCTTTTATAAACAGCCGAACCCTTTGAATGATAATAACTTTCAAAAAGACAGGGTTTGGCTGATCGGTCCCCTCATTTCGAAACTGCCCACTGCTGTTGAAGGAAAGATACTGAAAGTGGCCGCCAATGTATTGGAATCGGGAAACTGGATGTCGACGGGTCTGAATCAGTCCAATCAGGGCTCATATAATTCCAAAAACAAAGACAGAAATTTTCAGCAGCAAAAAAACAGTTCCAACAGCGCCTCCAGTCAACCCCCGTCTCTATTAAGTCATCAGCCGTTCCTCTCTCTGGTGTTGATGTGTTTGAAAAGACAGGACGACCAAAGGGAATGTCTACTCAACTCACTATACAGTCAGTTATCTCAGGCTATAAATGAAAAACTTTGTGATGACTTAAAGGCCAAACACGCCATTCAAGAGGGTCTTCAGCTCAGACTCAGTCTTGTCGGAGGAATGTTTGATATGATTCAAAAGTCTACATCTCTGATCAATGACTGGGCTATACTTCTGCTCCAATTGGTTAGCTTTACAATAGTGGACCCACAGATCAATTATGAGATATTCACTACAGTGTTGGATATGCTGTGTGTTCTGATGCACACCACTCAGTTGTCCGACTCCTCTGAGCCAAGAGAAGAGACCAAAAAACAGTACCAAAATCTCATCAAAAAGCTTAAGAAAGAGCTAAATATTGACAGAATAACTCCGGGCATAAAAATGGTCCGACAATTGCTGCCAATCATCAAACAGCAGTGCGAAGTCATTACTTGTGAACCCATGGGTTCTCTCATTGACACCAAAGGCAACAAAATCGCCGGATTTGATTCAATTGATAAGAAACAGGGACTACAAGTGGCAGAGAAGCAAAAGGTCTCGCCCTGGGATCTCCTCGAAGGACATAAGAATCCATCACCGTTGAGCTGGACCTGGTTTGGGGCCGTCCGTATTGAACGGAAGCCTGTCAGAGGCGAAGAGAATCATTACTTATTGTCCCGACACAGCCATTCATTTCGAAAACCCATTTCATACTATATAGAACCTCCACCCCTTCCTCCTGAAGATGTCATCGAACAAATACCAACCCCAGCGGCGCCGCCCATTGCCAACGAACGCATTCCTTTGACACATCACTTAACTCCGCAACAGATAATTCCGAATCAGATGAATAACAATCAAATGATGGCCAACCAAATGATGCCGAATATGGCTTTGGAAGACCCGATGAGACGCGATCCTATGATGGATGTCCCTCTTCGAGCACCCACTCCCAAAAAAGCTAAGACCCAACGACGTAGACGAACACCAAAGAATGCCAATGGAAATAGTGGCCAACAAACTCCTCCTATTCGAATGCCGACCGCCTATAATGACACATATGGCGCACCCCTTCCAACACAAACACATCCAATGCCTACTTCGCAACCAATGACTCAAACCTGGTACGGATCGCAACCTCAAGCAGCACAACCACCCGTTCCGCAGATGGCAGCACAGCAGCAATACTATCCACAACAGCAACAAATGGTTGGCCCCCGCTTTGCAGACGCCCGACCTGTTGGTCACTCTAAGGGAGCGCTCCGACATATGTTGAGCTCAAGACATCAAACGTCTCAACAGTTCAATATGCAGGCGCCCAACACCCCTAATATGACACCCAGTCAGCCGATGATGGCCTCTTCGGTCGCGCCCCAACCCGTATATCAGGGAAGGCCACAGGTTATGGCAATGAGGGGTCAAATGCGAGCACCGGCTCCTCAAATGCAAGTAAATGCTCCTCAAAGTCAAATGTATTCGATGCAAAACGTCAACCAATCTGTCAATCCGTCACAACCTATGCATCACATGTCAGTCCAACAACAGAATAATTATGGCGGTCCCCCTCCCAATATGTCGTTCGCTAATCAGATACCAATGCAGAATATGGAACAAACTGTTCAGATGTCTGGTCCGGCATCGGGTCAGCCACCACCAGGGTATCAGCATCCGTCGCACAATCCAATGATGATGAGGGCACAGATGCAAAATCAACAGCAGATGGTTAGCCAACAGCCCACTCAACAGTTTATGCCCCAAAGGTTTGCAAAATTCAAATTTATTCAACTTTTGTTAAAATTGTTTTGGACTCAGGTCTCAATACCAGTCGATGCAAGCGGCCCCTAACGTCACCATGGGTCAAATGGCCCCCATTGACAACCGGCCCAACACTTTCAACCAGAATAATATGCAGGCCATGTCTAACACAGGCGGTCCACCGCAGCATATGAATCAGTGGCAAAGCGCCGGACAGCGTCCTCAGCAGCCGATGGTCTCACAACTACAGAGACAACTCTCTGGTGGTAATCAACAGCAGCACAACCCTTACCATCAAAACCAGTATTGAAGCACTCGTTGGTCTATAAATTAATTGTGAAGTTTTATTATTTGAATCAATGGTTATATAATTGTTGGGCTCTTATGTTGTCTTAAATTATGTCTGTATTATAAATGAATTATTGTTTACAATCTCTCTCTTATTTCTTAATATATTTCTTTATATTATTTAATGATTTAAACGATAATTATTTACTCTTTTATTTATAACGATTTCAAGTGTTTTCTCGTATTTTAAAGTTTATCTGTAATTAAGTGATTATGAATTAAAATTGACCTTTCCTCTAACATTCATTTTATGCCAATTGTTCCATCCATTCAACTACTGTCCACTCATTTCAGAACAAATGTTTGAATTCTGTTTCAAATAAGAGCCTATCGTATGGCCCACTATATGACCAGTGATTTGTGCTTTTATGGGTTTCCTTTAAACTTAAGTTTCAATAGAGTTGACCAACGAATCACTGAATCAGTTTATTAACTATTTTACACTCGATTTAATCATTTTGTGTCGGGAATGAACATCAGAACTGATATTTCAGATGTTTCCCTAATATTAATGTTTTTTCACTTTAATGGCACTCAATTTGTGGCCAACGAATGAATGGAAGATTTTTGAAAGAAAAATGTCGACGTTTGACGTCATTGTCCTTAAAAGTATGTTAATTGGACGAAAGGAATGGTAGTTTGGCGGTCGAGACTCGATTCTCATATTTGATAGTTTGGGTTATTGTTTATTTGGATATCAGTGTCCATATGACTATTGCAACTCTGTTTGTTATGTGAAGGTCTCGGCTCTTACTTAACATACTTTACGGCAAAAGGAATAATATATCGACAGTTAGTAATGATATCCAAATGTTTTTGCCTTAGAAATGTTTGAGCGAAATGTTTCCCCGGACTCACATCACATCACATTGAACAAAGCTTTCACATAAAATGATGCATTGCTTCGACACAATATCCCCACAATGGTCTCCCTCTCCACTGAAATAAAGAAATGACCATGGTTTTCAACCATAATGGCACTCGAAAGAATAAGATAATATGAAAATGTCATTGATAATTGCCATTAGATATTAATTTATTTCTTGTATCGTTGAAAAGTGAATAGACATCTAATTTTTGGGTTCAGTTATAAATAGTTTTATTTTTGTCGAAACAAAAATTGTATTTAAATAAGACTCACAATAAATGACTGTTTAATTGTATTTAGAAATGAATGAAACAAATTGTTTTTCAATGTTATATCCATAACTATTTCCGAGTGATCTGAAGAGGGACTTCTTTCCAGCCATTAACAGAAAGTCTCTTCTTATTCACCGGTGATTCCGCATCTTTGTCTTCCAAACCATAGTGTTTGGCCAACCCTATCAGAGCCACAGTCTGAAGAAGAGACAATTATTATTATAAAGAGGGTTGTTTTTGACCACAGATTACTGAAGAGGTAGTGCTGCCATTACAGCGCTTCTTTAGCTTCTGGTTCTCTTCAACAAGTCTTTTGTTCTCTTTAATGAGTCTTTTGTTCTCATCGACAATACTATTGTTTTTGGCGATTAAATTGTCGACACAATTATGTTCTTCGTCTTCGTTTTCGAGTGAACCACAAGTTTTGCAGGTAATCTTTGGTCTGTGTCTACAACTCTTCAGATGTTCAGACAATTGTCCGATAGTTGTGATGATTTTGCAGCCATTCGACTGATAATCACATTTGATATGAATATTGTTCAACAAATTGACGACAAGTCTGGGCGAAGGGATCAACTGATTGGCTCGCAATAGCTTTCGGTCGTTGGGACAGCTCCTGGCAGTGGACACCCATTGATGGATACATTGCGTACAATATGTCTGTCGACAGCACTTAGTCACCACCGGATCACTCAATAATTGAAGACATATACCACATATGAATTCAGCCAAATCTTTGTCAATCATTCCAACGACTCTTGTTTTCTCAATTCCTGACATCTTTTTTATCTTTTATTAAAACTTCTTTAACACACAATATAATAGAATTTCAATAATTTTAAAAAAATTAAGATTTGCTTTAATTGTGGTTAAAATTGACAACAAATGAGTGTTTGTCTGACAATCAATCGAATGAACATTCGATACGTACGGAGACTCACAGTTCAGAGACTCGTTTAACGCATAAAATGACAATTTATTTATTAAATGCCTA
>JAQIWP010001225.1:0-16514 GCA_034695525.1 Euzetes globulus
GGTTTGACATAATTGAGTTATTTAGTGAAGACACTTATCCAACGGAACACTCCGTTCTCTCTCTCTCTCTCTCTCTCTCTCTCTCCCTCTCTCCCTTACTCTCTCTCTCTCTCTCTCTCTCCCTCTCTCCCTTACTCTCTCTCTCTCTCTCCAATTAAAGGTGAATCAGAGCTAACACTCGACTGAGGCGATAAAAGGCTCTTGGATGAAACAATGCTTGGCTATAGTTTGCTGTCAAATAGTAATTACATTTAACTTTTTGTTTTTCTTTCAAATAATAAAACAATTTTTCCATTTAATGAATATCGAAACACTTCTTGATTCAAATGCAAAGAATTGAAAGACAAAATCAATTGAACAGAAAAAGTAAATCTAATTAACCGAGATTTCAATCAATCGATTCATGGATTGAGGGATCAATAAAAAGCATTTAAACGAATGTTTGCTTTCCTGTTCTCATTAAAAACAAGAGCTCAAGCGATGAACAGATCAATTGTCACACTTTTTTACTGTTTCCAATTGGAAAATTTAGTTAATTAGCACAGAATAAGTGAACCATTCGGAGCAAAAAAGGTTAATTTTAATTGTCGTCTCCTTTCTTGAATATTAATATAATTGGTATAATTGTCTTAAATTTTATTAGATTTTATGATTTAATTTCAATAAACAGATCTATAATTGTGACAAAAGCTCATAAAATATGAAATATTGTATATTTTCACCAATAAATAGAATTTATTTAGAAATTTGGTCCAAAAAATCAATTTAAAAAACGTATAAATTTCCAACAAAACAATTCCTGGAAAGCAATTAAAACCTACTTTTCTATTAAATAATTGCACGAAAAAAAATCTTCGACTAAAAATAGTTTGACAGAAGAATTGGTTCAGAAAAATATGCAAATCTTTGGCGTCACTCCTATTCATGGCCTTATAATTCAAACAAAATTGAATGAAACTATTCTCGAATTCATGCATTCAATTCTGGATTTTATTATATTTGAATTATTTTTTTTTGTTCGACAATTCCTTAGAGTTTTAAAGCCGTAAAAACACAATTACATTAGTGGGGAATTAGCACTAATATAAGCCCTCAGAAAATGCGAATAAAACCTTTTCGTTTCGTATCATTTAATTTTCTATACTTTCGTTTTTTGATTTATACTTAATTTCAAAGTATTTCTCCTCTTATTCTGTGTATTGTATTGCAAAACACACACACAATACAATACAATGAAATGGCATAGACCTATGGCTGTGATAATAGTGCTGTGATAGTGGTTCCCATTTCCCTCTTCACCATTCATTTCGGACCAATTTTCATGTGTCTGACTCACAACGGGTGACATTAAACTGATGTAAAGCACGCGATCCAAACATTTATTGATTGTATTTCTGACATTTAATATCGCAGAGACTTCTGTACAGAATTTATAGATTGTCTCCAAAATACAATGCCATAAGACATTTGGATTAGGTTTTTGGCCATCGATGACACTGACCGATGACTGTGCGCCCTAATTATCATCATTAAAGACAATTTTCAATTTGATTAATTGCAAACATTGTTCACAACGAAAGACCAAAACAATATTATTTTCCATTTGAAGACTTTCTTCCAAATGAAAACCTAATAAATAATGCTTTTTATAGTTTTGTTTTATTACATAAAACACTAATTAAAGACAAAAAATATTACCAAAAATTACAAAAAAAAACTTTTATTCCATTAAATTACTCTTTTATGACAGTTATTATAATAAAACGAATATTTTTTAATATTATATATTTATCTTATCTTGTTGGATTTATGTTCTCTACTCTATTATAATAACAAAACATTAAACGATATTCTGACCTAAAATCAACTTTTGTTTATTCTAATAAAAAAAAAGGTTTATCTAAACTCCACTTATGTAATGAAAATTTAGAAGAAATATAAAATTTAATTATAATTGTTTTTCGTTGCTTCTAGTTTAATCATTTTTTTAAATTGCTCTTTTTGTAGAAAAATAAACAGTTTTTGATATAAAATTAAAAGGATTTTCAGAAATAAAAGTTTTGCGAAAAATTCAAAGCAACCAAACATTTGGTTTTAAATAATTCTAAACCCAATGAAATCAAGTGTGAAATAAAAGCAAAAGTAAAGCAGAAAAAGTCTATGGAAATGATTCCTGGAAACAGAATTCCTAATCAGAATTTATTTATGCAAATCAGAGCAACAATAGAGAAAAGGATTTGTTTATCGAAGACTCAGCTCCGGTCTGATATTTAAACTAAAAATTGTTTCACTCATTTAGTATTCATAGTATTTGTCCAAAAATAACAGACGTTTTGGCACTTGTTTTGTAAGTGAGTCTCAAATTTTATTATCAAATTGAATGCCAGACACTATTCGGAGTTAATTTAATTAAATTGTTTACATTCAATGCAATCGCTGTTAAATTCAAATGTATTCGCAAAACAATGTTTGAATAGATATTAGATTTGAGTCAAACACTATTCAAGTGATAAAAATCTTTGAAAGGCAAACAAAATGACATTTATTGAAGTTATTTGCAATAAAGCTGAAGAACTAATGGTTAGAGAAGAGGAGACAATGCTTTTGGTCGAACATATAATTATCATAAATCAAAAGTATTTTCAGTTTTTTACTTCAAAGGCATAACTTATTCTACAAATTAATTAATCAGAGAAACCGTTGTTTCAGTTATTTATGTAATAGTAGACCAAATGCTAAGTATAATAGCCTTCTGGCCATAAATCACATCCAATATTAAGATAATAGATATAATAGTTATGCAGTTTTGGGTCAAAATCAGGCAAAACATATTAAACGTCAATTAACAACAGAGAGGATTAAATGAGAGGAAAGGCATCAAAAATATTTCATTCAGAAAGAAATAGTTGGAGCGTAACGTTAATAGTGAAACATGGCTTGCATTTTGTCCCAAACCATGTGCCCAAACAATAGTGGCGGTGCTCTAAATCGTCTCTTCTGAACTTGACATGATCTATGAGCACACTATTGCCCCGAATCTAGAATAGACTGTATCTGATGATAGACTCTCTCCCCTTTCCCATCGATAGCTCATTTTCTTTCTTGATTGCAGACCTCGCTAATGTCGGTAGGGTCGTTATGTTAACTGAATTTATTTTGTTGATCAACTCCTGATAAATAGATGTGCGCAACCATTAAGGAGAGAAGGGTTTATTCATATCTAATTAGTTTCATTTCTTTATATATTTGCTTTCATACCAATATTCTCTCGGAAATTAACCATTAATTGAATCACCATCGTGAATAATAAATTTTCATCAATATTTTTCGAGAAGGTGAATTATTTTCTCATGGAAAGTTTCATTATGTAAAATTTAACATTTTTAAATGCCTCCTATTACTGGAATGAGAAGCTCTAGGATCAATTTAATTCAACTTGCGCAAGAGCACTTGCAAAATATTGAAGATAAAATGATAAGCTAACATCCTTACTCATTTATGTAATTGCTTTGTATAGAGTCTGTAGACAAAGGCAACGAACCCAAACCCAAACTCATGTTAAGTATGTTCTCGAAGTTTATTGAGTCGCGATCGCAAACAGATGCAAAATAGCCTCCGATTCCATTCTGTTCTGTAGATTATAACTTGTGTGTCATATGGGGTCCAAACCATAACAAAATACTATTCTTTGTGGCCATAAATGCATATCTAAAAGGTTTTGAACACAATTTCGATAAATCGCTAGTTTTTTATGTTATATTAGGAGAATTGGAAAAAGTAATTACTTTTTGAGTCCATCAGAAAATGTTTTTTATTTTTGATGTAATCGATCCTTTGATAAAATGCTTGCCATACCTGAGCTATCAAATAATACTTCTCTATTTGCTTCTAATGTATTTTTCGTCAATTTTTTTCTATGACTAAGTTTTCTATTTGTTAACTAAAGTAATGATCATTTGTCAGGACCAATCGTTTTAATAAATAAAAATATTATTTTTGACAGCGATTTAAATAATTAATGAAAAAAATGTCTGACAAATGATTCTTAAATCCGAATAAAATGCTAATAATTATCGATTTGATGATACGATTCAATACTAAATCATGTTATTAATTAAGACATTGTTTTCCTTACTATTAATTATTATTAATCAATCGAAGAAAGTGGTCAAACATTTCAAACAAACGCTCGTTTATCCCAACGATTTGTATTTGAAAATACAATTTTCATTTACTATGTTTTTAGAGTAAAGCCATTAGTTTTTCTTTTCTGCGCTTTTAATTTGAAAGCCATCTGAAAAAGTAATCAACAAATGAACAAAAAATAAAAATTACAATTTTCAAGATTAAAATTCTGTCTGAACTAGATTATTATTAATTTCTTTGTCATCTTCATCAACCTTTAATTACTCATTTTTTCAAATGTTTACTTTAATTACTTGAAAACAGCAAAAACATTGGAAATAGAGTTCAAAAAGTAGTAATAATAATAACTGGATTTAACATCATTTCCAACATTAATGAGAACGCCATTAATGTCTGATTCTCTGGTGACAAAAGTTTTCACAATAATTAGACACAAATGACTTTTAAGCTTTCCTGGGCTTAACGTTAAAGTATCTCAAATTCACTCAACATTTTCTCCCTTTCCAACTGATAAGTCTATTAGAGACACAACGGATGCAAAAAAAATATTCAATTCTTAAGATTTGTTTGAATTAATGAACTTATAGTTTGGTTCGAAATATATTTTTTAGTTGTTTTCTATAAATGTTTGAAGATTTGTCGTGTTTTCCAAACTCTGGTAAATGAAAATTAATGAAAATCTTCTGCAAAACTATTGTGAAAGACTTAGGCTTCTGAAAAATTTAAGTTAAATGCAAAAATTGAGACAAAATACTTTTTCTTTTTTCTTGTGGTGAGCGCTCTTTTATTGGATAGTATTTCCTAAAATAATTTCCGGTTTCGACAAATTTTTTCTATGGCCGTCCACAACCGTATCCTTAAAGTCAGAATTTACTGTTTTTCATATGTCATTTGAGACAATAAAAGTCAAATTTCATTTCTCGTTTCTTATTTGTGATCTGACTCTGGTAACAATAATCCAAGAGCTATGCTCTTATATAGTAGAAGTGATCAGAAATTATTTAATTAAATGGTCTCCAATTCGGAGACACCGAATATAAGTCCTTGCAATTATACATGTATTCTGTTCTCCACTTCTATATTTTCTTTATTTTCGTTGAAATTCAATCTCATTATAAATATCAATATCAGCAGAAGGTAGACCTTAGGAACCCCCTATTGCGAAATTACATTTAGTTCTCCATGGTGATTTCATTTTCAAATATATTGACATTTTATTCAAATCTTCGACACACGAAATGAAAATTCAGCCAAAATTGAGTCGATTTATGGCCCAATATATTCATTATTGAAGTTTCCGATCAATATTTGACTTAATTCACAATAAACAGTTTGAATCCAGGAATTAATTGAGTGAAATGGAGGCCAACAGTTGGAGCACTCAATTGGATGCCTTTCCAACAGTAGTTGCGGTCGCTTTATATGAGTGAATATAATCGTAAATACGACCAGAAATTAGTTTTCGGTATCCCTTATGAGAATAGACTGAATAGTAATGTAGTCATGAGGTGTGACGACAACCACTTTATACATATCGGACATGACTTCACTGAAACTAAATTCATACAAATCTTAAATGAAAGGAAATATCAATTGAATTGAATGAAGAATAGTATCGCCACAAGAATACAATAATAAGAAAACCATTGGGACTAAAGAGTCAATTGAATCGGAAGACAATGCAATAGAATTACCGCTAAAATAATTACTGTTTCGAAATATACAAAATGATCCAGGATTGACTACCCAGAATTTCAATCAATTTTGTGTAACTAACATTTCGTTATTTTGGTTGATAAATTTCAGCTATTAAATAGATCCTCCATCCTGATGAATTTTTAATTTTATTTAAAGATAAGCAAAATCATTATCTAAAATGAATAACAAAAAAATAAACAAGCACAAATTTATCTGAATATAAGCGAATAAATAGCAAAAATTTAATGTTTAATGAATGGAAAAATCAAAGGAAGTTTCAATCCATATATTATCCGAAAATTTAAACTCATTATCAAATGAAACAAAAGGTTTATGATTCGCAGGTTTAGAATAATTGATATTTTGTTAATTAAAGTCCATATTTTTGTATAAAATGTCGGCTTATTTTCGTGCGTTAACTAAATATAATTTTAATTAATTTTATTGCACTTCAAAGGATAATAAAGTAAATCATGTGTAAAATACGAACTTATAATGTTATTTAAGTATCGAAAGTTGCACTTTAGCACATTAATCTATGTACTATATCCATAATTTTTGGTATTTAAAGAAAACTAAATAACTTTTTCTTTATTTTGAAAGTTATCTCTCAAATGCTCGAATCGAATTTATTCACCTGGGAACTATCACTAGAATCTATTGATAAAGCAGTTGATAAGCCTGAGATATCTAACATTTCACTTAATATTTCAATGAATTTATAAAAATATTAATCATTTTCTAAGTTATTGAAGAAAATAATGATTTTGTTGAAAATATGTCTCTTGTTTCTAGCAATAAATGTCAGTGTCATTTATTGCGATGAAGCAAAAATTGTTTGTTATTTTAGCGCTTGGGCTTATCAAAGGCCGAAACCCATGAACTATGACATCGAGAATATTCCGGGCGATCTGTGCACTCATGTCATCTACTCGTTTGTTGGTTTGGATCCCAAGACCTATGGTTTGAAACAATTGGACCCCGAATATGATATCGAAAATAAAGGCTACGAAAAGTTTGTTGGTTTGCGTCAAAAACACCCGAACTTGAAGCTAATGATAGCCATTGGCGGGTGGGGTGAAGGCGGCAAACAGTACTCCGAAATGGTCTCTGATAAAGGGAGGAGAACTAAATTTGTGGAGCAAGTTGTCGATTTAATGAATAAATATAAATTTGATGGTTTCGATATTGACTGGGAATATCCCGGTGCCAGTGATAGAGAGGGTGCTTATGGAGACAAGACTCACTATCTCGAGTTAGTCACTGAATTGAGAGCAGCCTTCAATAAGCAAAGCCGCAAACTTTTATTGACTGCAGCGGTGCCCGTCCCCAAATTCCGACTGCAGGACGGGTATGAAGTCAAACAATTGGGAGAGCTACTAGATCACATTCATCTAATGACTTATGATCTAAGAGGCACTTGGGCCGGCTTTGCGGACGTCCACTCACCTCTCTATAAACGAAAATCTGATGAGTATGCCTACGAAAAACTTAATGTCGTAAGTATATATATGACCAAGATCATATTAAATAAAATATAAATTTGACTATTTTCTACAATGAACAGAACGACGGGGCCTACTTGTGGAATTCGTTGGGAGCTCCTAAAAATAAACTTATAGTCGGTGTACCATTTTATGGTCGGTCCTACACTTTAAGTGACAAAAACAACCATGGAATACATGCTTACATTAAGAGATGGGATCCGCCTAATAATGGAGGCGGAGATCCGGGTAAATATACTAACGCTTCGGGAATGCTCGCCTATTATGAAATCTGCGCCGAAAAGGGTTGGACACATGATTTTGATAATGAGGGTAAATGTCCCTACGCTTATAAGGACAACCAATGGGTTGGTTATGAAGACGTTAACAGTATTGGCATTAAAATGGACTGGATTAAGAAAGAAGGCTTTGGTGGAGGAATGGTTTGGGCCATTGATTTGGATGATTTCAATGGTATTTGTGGTAAAAAGAATCCATTGGTTAGTATTATGAGCGAAAAATTAAGAGGACATCAGGTAGTAGTTACAGACAGCACAGAACAAACACCGTCACACTCTTCGCCCACCCCAATTGGAAGTACTGAAAAAACAATAGCGACCAAAGAATCAGAAGGAACCACAGCTCATACAATGACAACAGTTAGGGAGACTCCGGTCACTACAGAGACACCAAAAACTGTTGAAGAAAAGTGCGCTTCGGGTAAATACAAATTCGTGCCCCATCCCGACTGCACACATTATTATTGGTGTATCCAGGGTAAGCCAGAACTAGAAACTTGTCCTGCTGGCACTATTTGGGATGTCGACACCAGTGAATGCCAGTGGAAGGACAATAAGGTTAGGGATTATTGTAAATAGCTTTTCAACTATTGAATGCAATAATAGATCAAATATGTATTCATTTAATGATTAAATAAAACATTTATGAAAATTATTAATTTCCCATTTGATTTGTAAATATCTTAATTAAGGGCTAAATATCTAACACTTTAGTTGTCTTATACAATGACAATAGAATAGGAATTTTATAAGTTTTTAAGCAATTTTATTCTCAACATTTTGCCTCAATTTTAATTAAGACAAATTACGTGATTTACAAAACGATTGATTATTAAAATAACTTTCAAACAGCCTATGAATTCTGATTTCACACCAATTGTTCAACGGGTTTGGTTTTAAACATTTTCCCGACACAAATGGTATTGCATTTCATTTTTAAAAATCCATTAAATATGAACTTTTAGTTTCTCAAATATGAATCAACTTGATAAGCATGTTCAATTAAATCCTAAATAATTAATATAAGCATTTTAAAATAATTAGTGTATATATTCTTGAAAAATGGGCAAATTTACTTTAATTAATAGTTTAGATTTAATTAAATACTATTTAAAACAACAAATTAAGACATTTTGAAGTAAAACTTGAATGCTGACATTTCTATCGATTTGTTTGAATTATTCAAAGATTTGACCAGATTCTCAAATGAAGTTTTCAAAGAAAAAGTAAATACTTTTGAATTTTAAAGTTCTCCAGTTTTACAAATTTATTCCAAAAAATCTATTTTGTTATTCATATGAAAGAGTGAATCGAAATAAATTGCTCGTTGAACTTAAGACAGAAAAATGTGATTTGGGTTTTGTTTGCATAACATTATTGTTGTTGTACTCTTGCAATGTTAGTGAAGAGAAAAACTCACAGAATTACAGTTAATTTCTTGGTTGCCAATGATTAATGGGAAGGGGCTTTGGCTCAATGACAAGTCAGTGGTGAGCATCACATTTGCAATTCTTATGTTCTTTTCTAATATTCCGGTTTTCTATTTTTCAGAAGGGATTTCACTGAATGTCTCATTTGCGCCAAAACTCAATAACTCATCCAATAGTCAACTCGTTTTGCATTTATTGCCACTCAATGTTCGCAATACTGGCACAGCTTTTAGCCAACATATTCTGTGCCTAAACTAAAAATCTGTTTAAATCAATCAAACCCACAAAATTCCACATCAATTTCAATACTGAATGAAAAGATATCCTGACTTTTGTAAGCATTGACTCAAATCAGACTTTAAGAGAAACATTAATTGCATTCAAAATGAAATGCAATTAAAATTAGTTTTTAAAGCGAAGAAGAATTTAATTGAAACTGATTTAAAAATTGTTTATCAATCAGTTATTTGACAAAATAATAAACTTTAATAATATAATGTAGTGCAATAGTGCAATCAATTGAGAACGGAATCAATCCATAAACGGATAGACAGTGCAAACAGTGAGAAGTCTTACATTAGGGCTTATGCTCTGTAAAACAGTCTTTTAGATATGGCATCAATTTTATTCACTGTCAACAGAACAGGCACTCTATTTGTGCCCTTGTTTTTGGTCAATTCAGATAACATTGTTTGAAAAAAGAAATACGTTTTTATGGCCGTCTGAGTAGTCGGGCCACAAATTCTTGACAGGAATATATTGTTGGTTCAAAACTAACATTTATTATCACTTTTTGTTCCAACGAAAACATTATAAATGTATTCAAAATCATTATCTTAAACGATCCGAACACTAATCTCAGCCAAACATTTATAGAATCAGAATAAGTGTTTCATTGAGTCAAATAAATAGTTTTTAACCAAAGATTAAATTGTGATCAATGTTGGAACCAATTCTTTTGACAATACCACATTAAACACAACTCATGTCTTCCATCTATGGTTCAGTTCACACATTAAACTCAATCAACATTTTTTAGGAATCTATTCCGGGATTAAGGAATTCAAGTGATTGATAGACTTTAGATCCGTTTGAAGATATTTTCCATTTGATTACTAAATCATTTCAATCGATCGAAAGTTTTCTTCAATTAATTAGAATTATTCGTCCAATGATTTATTTATTTGTAAAATAAATAAAATACATATATAATGTGATTGACTCCAATAAATATATTCATAACCATCTTAAAAGTTGATAGGTATACAAGAACTTTAAGAATGCAAATAACATTTAGCTACAGCAGTTGTACTATGTGTTCCTAATAGACTAGGAGACTTTTCAAAGATATTATTGAAATGGGTATTGAATTATGGCGACTACAGTCAGAATTTATACAAAAATGACTAACAATTGTCTGAGTGAGTTATTGAAGTGAAAGGGCCATTTTTGGCACTTCACAACTTATTCCCATAATCATAGCATTTCAAGTGCTTTCCATCTTCTGATTCGTGAAAATATTTCGATATAATTACTTTTGGAGACAAACTCGAAGGATATCGATATGTCTTTGAATCGATTAATGCTCTCTTTTTCCTGCAGTAAAAACTCAATGAATGAATGACCCGGGAATTCATTGATCGATAAATTATAGTAATTTTCTTACTTTGATCTCAAGTATAGGGATATCGAGATAACAATTAATAGGAAGGAAAGTCCAACAGAGAATGCCATCAGAATAATGATTACGTCAAAGGGCTGGAGTGACCATTGAAAACAAAGCCAATTATACCAATTCGAGTAACATTTGATTCCATCAAATGCATAGTATTCAGAGCACTGACACCTTTTGCTAATGGCATCGAATACACCGCAATCAGTATTAGAATCCTTTGCTCGACATTGTCTGTCGTCAACACAGGTCTCATTATAACCAACTGTTTGATAGCACATATCCAGACTTTATTTGATTAATCCTTTTAATGAGTTCATTATAAGACAATATTACCCTTTGGATAGCAGTCGTAATGATCGGCGCTATTGCTTCCAATCCCTATAAATTGTGGATCGCAATCACATCGACTAAAATTGCCACAGATTAGATTTGCACTCGTATTGCAAGGTGTTTGCTCAGTACAAGAATTATTGTAACCTTTAAAGTATTGGTCAAGCATGAGATAAAAGTTGAATGAGTGGTACCTTTGACAAAAATAATTTGTGCAGAACAATTGTCGAAAGGCAATGTTTCCACCAAAACCATACACTCGATCTCAAACGAGTCATTTGTTATGCTTACCATTGATTTCCAATCGCTATACGAATAATTCAATTGTATGTAAGCGAGTGAAGAATCACGAAAATCGAGTTCAGGAATAAGCCAGAAATTATTGCCATATTTAATAGCAAATTCAATACTCTTATTGTCAAGACTTGAATAACTCGAAGAAATGGAACAGTTCAATGAAATTTCTTGATCCTTATTATCAATGAAATTAAGGCTGGGCTCAAACCTTACAATTTTATCAAATGTATTAACATTGATAACAAAGAAAATTAAAACTAATATAACTGTTAATGAATTTTTCATTTTATTAAATATATTTTTGTAAGTTTTCAACTCTTCTCTGATTTACTCGAAATATTATATCAATTTTTTACATTTTATGAATGCTTTTTTAAAAATTATGTTAACTTGAATGAGAAAAAGTTCTATTTTTAATATCATATTACATACAGTTGTTATCTAAGCAAATAAAATTATCAACAAATAACTGATTAACGTCTGAGTAACAAATAACAGGCAATTGTTTTAAAATATAAATGTTTGAGACAATACAAGTCTATCAAGTTAATGTAACTATACCTCATTTGAATTTAAATTTGATTTAAAATAATCAATAAATAACAATAAAAATCTTCGTTAAACATAAGTTAAAATATCAATCGGAAGGCATTTTTTTCAATTGAACACAAATATCACTTGAAATACATTGAAATAAATTATTAGCTCATTTGGAGAAACATTGAAATTAATGCTTAATTCAGGCAATAATTGTAGAGATTTTCAATTAAATGAGTGTTTTTTGTATCACTGATAGAAATGTAATCTGAATGGAAGCCCTATTTGTGTTTGTGATCAAATAATATACGGCAAAACACTGGTATTCGATTTATCCCTATTGTGGTGGGCTTTCGGCTCAGAACAGGTCTCAGAATCAGAGTGTTCATTGATATGGCTTTTAATGTGAATGACTTCATCTTCATCTGAAAACTCGACCGTTGATTTTGAATGAGTTGGAGGTTTTGTTCTGTGAAGAAAAGGCTCTGACAAATGAGCCAAAGAGGAATGCATAGAATGGATGACTTCGCTGTGCTCCACTTTCTGATAACCCCTTCCAATGAAATTTAGTGTCATCGATAAGTAGGACAGACCAAAAATTATCCAAAGGACCACAAGTAACTTATAGATGACAATCCAGGTCTGGCCGTCATAATTGCCTGCAATCATAACAAATAATTGGTCAATAAAAGGGACATTAAGTCAAGGGTTGATTACCCGCCACATAATCGCCAAAACCGATAGTCGTTAGAGTAATAAACGAGTAATAGAAGCTCTCGAGGAATGACCATCGCTCTATAGCCACGAATATTAAGGAAGGAATTATTAAGAATATGATAAACCAGGGAATGAAGAATAGAATCCCTGTTTCCAAATATCTGAAGACACTCTTGGCATTAACTGCGTTGTGATATTTGCTTCTAATTTGTCTGATTCTAAGCATAAAACAGCCGCTGAACAGCGACCCGATGGCACCCAACAGAATACCGGTCATCGGTATACCAAACAGGGCGTAGAATAGACAGAATATTTTGCCACCTGATGTCGAGGGTAGAAAATGGCCGTAACCTATGGTTGTGATCACAGTCGTCGAAAAGAAGAAAGAATTGTGAAAATTCCAGTTTTGATTTGTCAAGACTCCAAACTGGTCTATTAGATTCATATCCCGGGCCACCAAATACTTGTGAATCATTCCCTTGAACTCCTTTACCGTTGTATTTATATTTGAATCCAGAAGTCTTCCTATAATACAATTGTTAAGTCATTATTCAGAAAATATTTACTTATTTTCTGTCAGAAATTAAAAAAATTTTATCATTTTCAATGACAGATTCTGTCTGAGAGCCAATTCGAATGACTCTAATCGAGGAAATTTCCACATATTTTTCCGAAACTCAAGTGTTTTCATTAGATTTAACATAAAGGCCATAAATCTCAAGTTTCAACCAAAAGAATAGTTTTAATTGTTTTTCTAATATAATAATAATTCAATTTAATGACTATTTATTTTACTTTCACTCAATTAATTCAATTCTGTTCTCTATTTTGCCAAAAGTAAGTTCTTTAATAAGTGACCGAAAAAATCGGTAAAATTCTGTAAATGTCTCTAAAAATTAAACAAAATAATTTCAGCCATAATTTTAATTAGAGATAATATTTCAAAACAACAAATGGCAAACAATTATAATTCGGAATGAATTTCAATTGTATATAGTAATTAAAACATCTAATCAAGCAGGGATAAGTAGAGAAATAACCTTGTTCTTTTTCTTTCTTATTTATTAAGTGAAATGGAGAAAAATAAGCAATTAATTTTAAAATTGTCATTAATTTGAAATTTATGATAAAGACACAAAAAAGTGAATTTAAAAGTTATAAATGCCGTGAATTTTAACTCGAAATTAGACTCAGAATACTTTAATTGTTAAGTCATGTTGAGTTTTAGAAAGACAGCAATTTTTGTTCAATAGGATTAGAATTTAAGGTCAAATTTTCAGAGCATTTTTTTTCTTTAAATTGGGTTTAACTATAAATCAAAGATCTGAACCGAATATTAGAAATTTTGCTCACATTTCAAGTAGTCTAACATTGAAAGGAATTAATGTTTCCAGATTTGAATCGATATCAAACCAGTGGTGTCCAGAGGGAAGTCTGCACTAATTTTTATTTTCGATTAGTTTTTTAAGAAATTGATTCTGTTCGGTTTACGGTTAGATTATTTCTAGATAAGATTGTTCGAATTAAATTAGTCAGGTCTCTTTTAATGCTCTAACATTTTATTGGCACTTCCTTTTTGTTATTCAGAAAAGTTGTTTCGTAAGAATCGACGGCTGGATATCAGAAGCGGAAGGCTTTCTAACGTAAAAAATTATTATCAAATCAAATAGTTTTGCAAAAGTTATGTCATTTCTAAAGATGACAATTGTGTCAACTCATCCATAATAAATCAGAAGATGCTTTATTTCTGATTTCACTGAATGATTGCAAAACAGAACAATTTAATTATTCTGACGTTTCGTGTTTCCAACGAATTCGTAACTCATCAGAACCATTGATAATTTCGTTAATTACTTATTTTTATTTACTTCGTAATACTTTTTCATTGAATATAATTTCTGAATAAAAATAGCTCTCAATGTTAACATACATACCATCAAAGTCTTCAATGATTTCAGACAATTCTTGTCTGATTTTGAACTCGAAGGGGGCCTCAAAGTATTGAAAGACATAGGCCCCTAAAATCAGGTACAGAATATAAGTGAGTAAAAGCAAAAAAATCTTTCGGCAGTCCTTTATTTCGATCTAATTGTGAGGAATAAAAAAATTCAATTCATTTTAAATTATCTTTTTAAGCATGTTTTGAATTTATATTTTTGAACTCAATTCTAGTGATAATTCTGATCTTTTTTTCATCAAATTATGCAAAAACCGTATTTAAAAACATCAAAAGATAAAATTGAGCCCAAATTTCACGACTAATTATCAAAAGTATTTTCTTAATTGCCTTGGGAATTGCGAAATTTTGACAATCTTGCCCTAGGTCAGTGGCTATTCGCCACATTTGACTTGAATATGAAAACCAGACTTGCTAATAGACTAGGTGTAAGCATCCCTTACAAAATTAGATCTGATAATCTGAAGATTAATAAAAAAAAATGGTGAACTCCTTACATCAGTGGTGGCGTAAAACTGCCAAAAAACCCCAAAACCGTTAAGTTTAACGAAAAAAAAAAACTGTTTAATGACTTACGCTCCACATGAAAGTCGTCGGCATTTCCAATGATTTAGTAGCACTTCTTCAGTAATTTAAGTCTGAATAACTCGTTTTGACGAAACCAGAGCTCAGAAGGAAAGTAAAACGTTTTTACTCCAAAGTATTTTTAATACCAGAGTTTTAACGGTTTCAAACTGAAGAATAAATTATGTAAATATTTCTATAAATAAGAGCCGAGTCTTTAATCAAAAGCAAAATCATTGATAACTATCTTAAATGTTAAACAATTTTATAGAGAATCGAAGTCAAAGTATTTGAATCATTGGAAGTCTCAGTACATGAGCTCATAAGCACTTAGATAAGGATCTAATAATTAATGCATTAATTAAATAATAATAGGCTCAAGACTTTTTTGTTGAGGTACTAAACAATAAAAGCGAATGTCATCCCTATTGTCATTCTTTGCTATCTTAGTTTTAACAAGAAACTTCTTTACAATCCTTAACATTTACACATTCTATTTCTTATAGATCTATAGACAGAATAAAATGCAAACTCATATATTACTAAAAACTTTGTCTTCAATTTTCATTAACTATTCAAATGTTTTCGTTTTGCATGACAACTGAGTCTCACTTTTAGTCAGAATTTAGAGGCAATCCATTAATGAAATTATAATTAAAAATGGAATTTAACAAAATTAATGAAAATTATGCGCAAAGCCAGAGATATATCGATTAGAATTTAGAGCATTAATGAGAACTCCACCAGAAATCTATTAATACAGTTATCAGTGAAAATAAATTAACAAAAATTAAAATAAATCTATTTATGGCTGAAAAGCAACTTAAGAGACAAAGTCAATGTCAGAACAAATGATCGAAACCAAATTAAAACCTTATGAAAAGCAAAGACAATCAATACTCTTAATGACTCACAACCTGAAGACAAATGACTTTACAGTGAAAGCACTGAAACTCATTTATTTTAAAAGCGAATAAATTTTCAAATTCAATAATTACTTGAATAATAAATATGTTTTATGACTTTCAAGCAAAACCATTAAAGGATTAATTCATAAGTTAACCAAATTTCTAGAAAATATTAATTCAAATGAGAATTTTGAATAAAATGACAATAAATTTGAAACCTTTTTATCGAAATATTTTTTATTCGGATTTGATTTTCATTATAAAAGCGTTGAAAAGTTTGTGACAATAATTTATTTTAATTATTGACAAAAGAAAGATTTGAAAATATAACCAATTAATTGGATTTCGAAAAGAATGTCAAACGAATCGAAACGAATCGTTCGGTTCTGGGTAACAGATATTATGAGCGAAAGAAAGCAATTTTCAGGTAAATTGGAGACTAAATTATAGCCAAAATTAATGAATTGTTTAA
>JAQIWP010001226.1:0-16498 GCA_034695525.1 Euzetes globulus
ACCAATTTTAAAAACAATTTTGTTCACCAAAGCAAGAAAATTTCGACGAATAAATAAAATCGTCGTTAAAAACCTCTGATTTTCTTTGATAAAAATAACATTAAAAATGTTATATTTATAAAAAAATTATGTTAATTATTTATTTTACAATAATCAAATGTGTCAAAACAATTATCTAAATTAAATTTTAAAAATCTAATACAATTTAATAACAGGACTAAAATGTTTTATTAAATTGTCAGTTTTAAGTTTAGAGTCAATTGTTTTAATATTTTGGGAAATTATGACACTGTAAATTTAAGAATATTTTTATTTTAGTTAATCGTTGAAATTATATTGAATGCAGTCATTCTGAAAACGTTAGGCAAAATTGAAAAAAATAGTACCGAAACGACGTAGTGCCTAAACATCCTTAATTACAATGAAACTAGGGAATACCAGTAATATTAGAAAGTTTGCTCACTTGTATAGACAAGTGTAAGAATGAGCTTCGATACTATAACTATCAGACTTTAAATTGTTTTATACGCCTTTCAGTTGAAAACAGTTATCAAATTACAGTTTTTAAAAGATTATAGAATTATATTTAAAATATATTAAATATTCTCTACTATAAAAATGCCGAACTTTAACATTTTAGAAATTAATTTGATCTTTGGCCAGTATACCAGGTTAATTGATAAGCTTGATTAAAATTTTGATTAGATAACCTTGGTTCTCTTACCACTCCGTCTCTTACCCTTCACAATTGTTTTAAAATTGAATTGTTTTCAATGGAAATATAATTATAAGACACACTGTAATAGATTATTTTAAAAAATCAATTCAATAATTCATAAGCTTGGTAGATGTTTAGGTCAATATATAAGAATATTATTTAATTTCATTACAGTATTTAATTTAACCAAAAAATCAAGATACCCAAAAATATAACAGAAAACTATGGCATTAACGAGATTTAAATAGATTAATTTCAGTAACTTGATAAATTTGACTCAAAAAATATGAAAAGATAAGTCAACCCATAATAATGTTCTCTCTGTCTGATTAACTCAGCCTTCGTTCAAATCTAATTTACGGTTTGTTTAATCAAATTATTTTCGACATTTGGATTCAAACCTCAATCTAAAGGTTATTGAAATTTAATTAAATATTAAAACAATTTTTACTTCATTTGTCTATTTATAACTCGGATAATTAAAAATTTTCAAACAAATTTAGAGCCTTAATGAAATTGAGAAAACATTTGAGCACAAGACAATGTTTTTTGAACACAGCATTAGTTCGAAGAATTATAATTGAGGCTGGTGAATATTGACCACCTCCACTTCTACTAGGTGAAAATTGATCACCTCCATCTCCACTAGGCGAAAATTGACAATTAGTTATTTAGCAAGTTTGAAGGCAACATTTCTTAAAATAAAAACAAAATGGCAGATATTTTACTGTTTTAAGACTTAATTTACTCAAACGATGTAATATTGATTTTTTGGCAAAATATGTGCTTGCCTCTTGAAATATTGATTTATATTTATTTATGTATTAATAACTTCGGTCAAAATGACCACCAGTTTATGGTTCGGAAAGATATCTAAACCATTCTTTGATATCTTTTATCGATAGAAATATTGATTTATGCATTTAATAGACGCTCTACTAATCACTCAAATATTAATTAATTGCTTTGTATTGTAAAAACATTTACGAAATGTTTGCTTTCAATTCTTCAAAAATTCTTTGATATTTTGCTTAAAATTTAATACAGTTAAAAATAAAATAAAAAGGTTTACATATGCAAGGAGGCATTTTGTGATATAATATTGAGCTCTTGAATATTGCTTTAATCAGCTTGTTATCAAATTAAATAACGTGCACCAAATTAATAGAAGTAAAAATATTTTCTGTCATAATCAGCAAATTTATTTTGCTATAACCCTAAGGAAACTTTGTCATTATTTTTTAGCATGCATCTTGCTCGTCTTTCTGATAAAATATTCTTTAAAGCTATTTTTGTATTTTTTTTATTATTTTACTGAGAGCTGAGATTTCTCTTTGAATGAGTGATGAAAACAAATTTCTTTCTAAAATCACTTTAAGAATATTCATGACTTTCAGTCGATTTCTTCATTTTTCATCCTTTTATGCCTTCCTTTATATTAAAAACAAATCAAAGGAAGAGTTCATTAATTTTAATTTTTGATAAGAAATTTGAGATTATTTTGAAATTTTCTGAATCTCTTCTCTTCACTAATGGACTTAAGTATAGGAAAGTGAAAGACCTAGGATTTAATGATAGTTTATAGAAACGTCTCTCAAATGATGAATAAATCATACAGAGTCACCATTTTAATACCTGTTAAAAATTTAATTTAATTAAGTTTAGTATAAAAAATATTACAAATTCCTTTATTAAATAGGTGTTACCTTGGTAACTCCTAGTGGTTTTAATGTTACCTTGAGTTTCCGAAACATGTCATTAATAAATTTGTCAAAAAAAACATTTTTAATATGCTCTATGAAATTGCAATAAATAATTCAAAGCGTTTTATTCACTCAATTAATTCCCGGCTGAATATGTTTATGTTTTTATAGCAGTCCTGGGAAAAGAGTTATTATTATTTATCGAATGATTTTATCGGTCTTTAAAAGACTCACTCTTTCTATCATTGATTTGCAATTCAATTCACTCTTTTACCTTACTTACTCTCCATACTACTTTATTCGAATCAACTTGTTATCTAGAAATCTGTTTTGACCAAACAAGCAATGGTGGCTAAAATTCACACAATTTTTGCAAGTGGGGGCCAGAAAATCTGCCATTTTGTTCTTTATTTTAAGGAATATTGCATTCAAACTTGCAAAATAGCTTAATTAAAGGCTAATTAAGCTATTTTATCCTTAAAATAGTATTTTAGAAGTAAATGACTGTTTCGGGTCGATTTAGGCTTGCGCAAAATGCTACTTAGGGTCTTCCAACTCGGTGATCAACTGGATACAACGGTGAACTGTTGCTTTTAATTAGATATTTAACTTTTACAATGTAGCTTATTATTTGCAAAAATTTAAGAGCTGTATTAAAAAAATTCATGATCAATTGAAATTCCAATTTATCAAGCTTTTATTTTGATCTAAATTAGGGCTCTATATTATTTTTTAAAAAATAATTAATAAGATTTATCTTGGTATATTTCCAGATTAATAGTCACATTTTCTTGTCCAATGACTACAATAATGTCCAATGGATCTGTTAAAGTTGAAAACTGTAAGATAATTTATACTGTTTACTTGATTTTTTATAGTTCTTGTACAACTCCCATCTGGCAATGATGACTTTGTTCAACTATTTTTGCTTCTACAAATAATTTGAAATAAAAATAAAATTGATTAATTTGATAAATATAAAATTCTAAAAAGATACTTTTGTTGATAATAACCTAGTAATAAGTATTTCATAAGTTTCCTAAATACTAATAAGTATTTAATTTACAATTAATTCAAATGGACATACATTGAGTCAATCAATCAATAGGTACTTTCAGTATGAAATAAGAAAGTAAAAGAAATTAAGATAATTATTGAACAGTTTAGCCAAGATATCCGGCTTTATGTGATGTATTAGAAGAGGGTAAAATGGAGGATTTTTGGTAACCCTTACTGAAAAATGGCTGCAATGCAGAAACAAACCTCAGCAGTATTTCCAAAATTTTTGACAACAGAGGGTTTTATTCTATATTCCTTTCCTCGACTATTTCTGGTTTTGAGAAGTAGAGGGTTGTCTTGTGTAACAGCACTAGGATTGCTCTATTTGAGAGAATGATAGAGATTAGAGGCTGTGTTATGAGCCCGTAATATATGATCGCCAGTTGTTGTGGTCCAGAATTTATGAGACAATAATCAAATTGATATTCAATTCAAGAGATGAGTTACCACTCAATGAATAATACAAAAGAAGATTAACTTTCTTTTCTAATCAAAACGAGTGAAAAGTTTCCCAATAACTGACCTTTGGATCATTCAATCAGTACGTCAACTGAAATATTATCTATTAGAAGACTCATGTATTGATCTGAATAAGAGCATTTTGGGGAAAAATATATTTTAAATATAATATTTAACTAGTTTATTTGAATCATATTCATCATTATTTGTTTAAAATATTAAAGGAAAAGTTAGGTTATACTCAATCAATTTCTTAATAATCTTGTTGAATTTTAATTACAATGCTAATTTTAGATTAGTAAATTATCTCTCTAATTTTAAAAAATTCTCAGTAACTTTTCTCGATAACTTATTTTATTAATGAAAAAGTTAGTACATTCTTCAAATCGAATTAATTTAAGAAAAAATGTATGAAGTTTATTTCTAATGCAAATTATACAAGAATATTGTTGAACATTTATGAATAAAATATTCAAAAACTAATCTGTATTATAAATAATACGAAATTATTCAGGAAAAAGTAGATCATAAATCAATTTATTTTTATTTTGTGAGGGATTTATTCAAATGCAAATACTTTTTTCAAACAAAATAATAATCGCCCTTGGCAATCTATGATTTTGCATTTAGTTTTGATGCATAATCAAAATCTCTTTAGCAATCATTTCAAACTTACAACTACTCTAGGCCATTAATAGCAAATGTTAATCTTCAAAATGAATATTTAACTAGCAAGTACAAATTCTTTTCTGCATGATAAGTGATTAGTTGAAACGAAATCCACTATTTAAAAGTTAAAATAAATCCTAGTATTTCAGTTTGAAATTTATTTTTCATCTTTTCAGTATTTGTATTCACTGTTTATTTATCACATCCCCAGTTAGGGCTAAATATCAAGGGCTGAGCGCTATTTATATTCTTAACTATTCCTTTTGATACAACTTTTATGTAATAAATTTGTTTGTTTTGTCTGTCATTTCGTTGACTTTTTTAGTCGTTTTGAGACTTTTGTCGAAACTTTTCTCTGATTATTTGTCGAAACTTAAAATCAGAAGAGTTTTTGTTTAAACCAATTTTTTTTAAAATAACCAACAGGGAATATTTTACAATAATAATTAACTAGTTACTAGTTAAATAGGAAAATGTATTTTTGATTTTTTTAGGAAAATAAAAAAAGAACATATTTTGAAATACTTAAAGATTTAAATAAATTAATAGTTTTCTAATGAAGGAGCAAGATTATAAATTCATTAAATGAACAATTATTCAAATGGACAAAAAACCAAAATTAAAATATCTCCTTGCATATCTTAAAATTTATTCATTTTTAATATTGTTTAAATTGTTGGCAAAATACCTAAGAATTTCGGGATAGTATTTAATAGAACCTTTATTTTCATATAATTGCTGATTATTTACTATTAATTATCAATAAAAATCAGTAATTGATTTACAATAGAAAGCAATCATTTCCCAAATGTTTTCCAATAAAAAGCTAAAAAATTAATAATTGAGTGATTAATGAATATTTAGTTCATTGATATAAAAAATTTGGTTTATTTTTCGTCGAAAATATGAACACTTTGTTCACTCTTATGTGCGAATCAATTGATGGGTTATTTTTTGTTGTTGACATAACACGCAAATCACCGTTACTCTAGGGGAGGGTTAGGGTGGAGAGGAAGGGAGTGAGAGAGAAATATTGAGACAATATATCAATTGATGGCGAAAAATCTCGATTAAAGTGATTGATATTTCTTTAAGAGAGTTAGTACAATTATATGAACTGAATAGATTAATGCTTGGATTGATAATAAAATTGCAGCATGTCAAACTCTCACACATAATTAATGAATTGGAAAACATTATTTTGTGATCATTTTAGTCAATCCTTTTTTCATTTGAACACATTTTGGCGTTTTTTAGCGAATTATTACTTTATTCTCCATTCAAGTGATAAATGCATTCAATATATTATTTACAAATAAATTCATCAAAATTTTATTTGACTTTATTTCCAAAGTTGATGAATATGTAAAAGTTTTAAGGTTAATGTCATTTTGATTGTTTGCAGTTTTTTACAGTTTGAAAAATTGTGCTAGTGAACAATCAAAAGTTTTTATTAATTTTTAAAAATTTCATTTTTAATTCTGAATTTACAATACAATTATTAATTAAAAAATGCTTAAATAAGAACAGAAGAGATGATCAAAAATAAAAAGTAATAATCGAGTAAAATTAATTTATCTATTAATTAATAATATAAATTCTATTATTTATCTAGCAAAAGCTTCTTTTAGCAAACATATTGATAGTTTTATTAAATTCCAGTCTCTTCACTATAAATATTTGAAGAATTCAGTGTCCTTTTGATATAATGACACCAATTGTTAAACAAATTTGAAATCTGACCATTCTATCACAATTAGATATTTTTTTAATAGATAATTACCAAGTCTAAATCAGGGTGTGTTAAGAAAATAACCAGTTGAAGTAATCAATTATGCTAGTTTCTAAAATGATTTCAAAATTATTTCAGCCATCGATTCAATAAAATTCAATATTTTTGACATTTATTCAAAAGACAATCATTGCATTAAAGGGAACTCTAGAAAGTGATTATCAAAACAAATTTGCCTAGATAATTTAAAATTTCAAGATAGATTTGAGATGACAGAGAGTATGGTCTGTAAATTCAAAAAATAAATTGACCCTTTCAGTAAGAAAATGATGCATGAACCTGGAAACACATCAAATATAATAAGTTTTTATGACTTCCAGCCATTTGTGTCTTTAAAAAAATTCAAGCGTTACACAAATGTCAGATCTGATAACTGTTTGAACAGTCCTTTCACTTATTCTTTCCTCTATTTTTAGTCTATTGCCTGTCGTGCTGAGTAGAACTGACCAGTGTACATCCCAGTGTCATATTTCAAATATACGGTCCACTGGGTATTGAAATCTCAAGTAATCGGAGTATTGAAGGAATGGATATTAAAATACTTGACTGTCTTCTCGACATAAAAAAATACTTATCTAAGCACTGGTGGCTCGATGTAATCAGGATATTGGCTAACAGAGTCTAAAACTAGCTAGAGCTGAAGTAATAAAACTTAATGGTATATTAAACATGGTAGAAATAGTGAAATCCAAGCCATATAATTTTTAATCCTATTATTAATTTTAGGAAATTCACAAAATAAAGTCCGGATTAGAAGACATTGTTTATGAGATTAATATCATTATAAACACAAATCTAATTACAAGGACTGAACATTAGATTAAATTAGTAAAAAAGTTTTTGAAAGACAATTACCCAAGATTCTGAAAAGGCCACAAAGTATGTTACCTTGCTTCGCTCGGCCAGTCAAAATTTTAAGAAATCTGACCCGGCTTAAAAATTAGAAAGTGTAATTTACTAAAGTTCTAATTGTGCATCACTGAAAACAACACTAAATAATTGGTGGTGTTATTAGTTTTGATAATAAATTTATTAATTTGAATAAGCACATTAATTTTTAACTGCTGTAACTTATTTTTAAAATTTCAAATAATATAAGCAGGATAATCAGAAGTTTATCTTATGGTCCAAGCCGAATTTGAAATCTTTTGGATCACTTAAATCTTTTCTAATATTATTATATTTTAAATTGTAATTTTGAATAATTATCAAGATACTGATATCATCTTGGATTTGAATCAAGTAATTGGCTATCGATCACACAAATCTTAACAATTTATTAAAGTTGATAGAACAGCTTCAAACAGTTCTAAAATAATAATAAATATAAGATTTTAAATTCCAAATTGTAACTTCTTAAAAAAATACATTGGTAAAAAAGTAATAGAAATGTTATCAAGATTTAAGTTTGAGAGACGTTCGTGTAATAAATGCATTGATATTCCCATAAGTATTGGTTTTATTCGTCAAATACTTTTCCTATTATTTTATCGCTTTATTCGTACGAATAAAATGTGAAAATAAATCAAAATTTGAATCAAAGTTTTCATTCTTTTTAGAGCTATTTTGAAGGTTTAACTCATCATGCATATTTTTATGTTGCATTTACATTCTCACATCAAGATAAAATAAATTGAATTCATAAATATATGATGGTAATATATTCAATATATTCCTCATTTGTATTGTGTGTCTGCCATTGAATAGTCGTATGCTATGAACGGCACAGAATATGGAAAGAGCACAGAATATGGTTAAAATGTGAGAATAATTGAGTCGATTCTATAAAAGAGAATAATTCTGATCAGGTTCTCATTTTTGACACCTTTTCTTGAGTGCTCTGAAAATTCAAAATATTTTCACCAATTCTTTTGAAAAAGAAATTCATTGAATAATAAGTAATCTTGGTCACTCAATTGGAAATAATTATACATTTTATAAAATATGCTTTTGTAAAAATCAAAAATATTTTATTTAAAAATATTTTTGGCAAATATTGAAAGGAATTTAGCTTGCTATTCAATTTAAAACTCTAAATAATTTTTATTAATTTCACAAATAATCATAAAATTAACTAATTATCGATCCTATTATAAAGCTGAATATGTTTATAAAAGAACATGTTGATTTTTAGAATCAAATTCCGGATTTATTTCTCTTCAGACAAATAATCCGAAGAAATGTTTCGACAAAAGTCTCAAAACGACGAAAAGTCAACGAAATGAAAGACAAACCAAAAATATATGAAAGAAAACTATGAAAAAATTGCAAATATATTACATAAAAGTTATGTCAAAAGGAATAGTTAGGAATATAAACAGCGCTCAGCCCTTGATATTGAACCCTAACTTATGATGTGTTAAGTGAACATTGAATGCAAATATAGAAAAGTAGTTAAAGAAATGTCAATAGAAATACTGGGAATTTTTATTTGCACTTTTAAATAGTGATTTTCTTTTAAAAGAACCCTTTTTCATAAAGAAAGAAATCTAGCCTTGCTCGTTTAATATTGATTTTCAAGCTTAGCATTTGTTATTTTTGGCTTAGATTAGTTGTATGTTTGAAATGATTGCTCAAGAGAGTTTGATTATGCATCAAGTCTAAATGCAGAAGCTTAGATGTCAAGGGAAATTATTATTTTGCAAAGAACAATTATATTTGAATTTGATTAATCTTGCACACATAACTTTGAAATTTGAAATATAATATATCTAAATATTCGTATTTTAGCTCCAGTATAATTTTGATAATTTTACTTGTAAATTTGTTTAATATTCTTGTTAGGTTATCATTTGATCGTGATAGTTCATAATATAAGCCGATTCTAATAAAAGAAATAATCCTGAATAGAGTCAAGCTACATTATTTTTGCTCACAACTGTCTGGAATTCTAATAACTTTTCATTTAATATTTGAAATGTATTCTTGTTATTAAATATTATTTCCAAGAATTCTGAGTCTGAAGATTATTTAGCTTTCACTCTGCAGACACTTCTTTTATTAACTCTGTGCTTATATTCTGTTCACTTCTAACACATGAACAGAATCCGTGCTTATGTGAACTTGGTTGAATTATATGCGTCTGACTTTGAAATAATGACACAAACTTTAATGGACCTCAATATCTGCAAAATCATGTTTATCATTTAAAAGACTAAAATTGCTCTATTTCTATTTATTTCAAGGCAAATTGAAATTAATCCACAATATTTCAATATTATTGAGCCATAAATGAGACAAATAAAATAAAATCTCTTTCTGATACTGGATCAATTTAGTTATTCAACAATATATTTTAGAAATATTAGATAAAAAATGACATTTTCATAAAATTTGACCAACTTAAAATTAACAAAAAGAATATTAAAACAAATTATTGCTTTTATAATAATTACAGTTTTTACTGCATCACCAAGGTTAATCATTAAGAAATGCTTTCTATCTAATTGTCATATTTCCCAAAAATAATTTGACTTGATTTTTTATATCATTCGCTTTATTGCCCAATTATCCAGGTAATCATTTTCATGTTAGTTTAATTCAACTACTCTAATCCAGATCATAACAGGAAAAGTATAGTTGTTTATAATAAAAGCACAGTAGCATAGGGGCAAACAAGTTAAAAATAATAGATGAAATCTGGCCTGATAAGGTTAGTTTCCAGATCACATAGTTTTCATTTGTTTTATTCATTGAGTGGTAACTCATATCTTGAATTGAATATCAATTTGATTATTGTCTCATAAATTCTGGACCACAACTACTGGCGATCATATATTACCGGCTCATAACACAGCCTCTAATCTCAATAATTCTTGCTTTCGCCAAATTATTATTACAGGATAAATAGTGATGTGGCAAAAGACAACACTCCAACCCATTTATTACTCAATATATCTTTAAATTTCCTTTAATTTCTTATTCTTTTTTAAATTAAAAATATTGAGTTGTATACGAATTACAATAAACTATCTAGATTCTAATAAGATATTCCTTATTTTATATTCACTTTATATTCAGTTAGTTAACTTGAAAATTTCCCCTAAATTAGCAAATTAATTAACTTTATTGAATTTTTTTTGTATATTAATCAATTAATTGATAGAACTTGCTTCAATTAGCAGTTATCAAGCATTATTCAGATTAATAAAATTTATTGAAGCGTATTGTTAACCAAACCCAATAAATTATCATCAAAAATTATATTATGGCAAAAAAGGCAATTAGAATAAATTTACAGGTTTAAACTTTATGGTAAAAATGCCTATCGATCATTGAAAGTATTGCAAATTCATTGAATACGAAGAGGTGACTGGTAATCTGAAAATTAATCAAGATATTTCTGATAAGTAAAGTTAAAAAAATAATATTGAAAAACTATTTTGTTTAAAAACCAGCATGGAATTAAATTTATAAATTTAATTTAATTATCAGATCGATTATAACTGTTTTTGAAATAATTTAAAATTGTAATAGAACCTGCACATCCCTGCTCTTTATCTAGAGTCTAACCTTAACACAAGACTAGAGATAAATCACATTCAGTTGTGTTTCGGATACAAAAGAGTCAACAATTCATTGCTTAATACGTAAGTCAATGCCTTCAGTACTGAATCTAACTTTCAGTGTATCAGAAAGTCTTTCCAATAGAGAGCACAGAATAAAGAAGTGTTTTGTCAGATAAGTCATGATTTCATCGATCAGTTGATTGCAAGTCTAATATTCTGTGTATTTTTGTGTTCACTTATTCTTCTGGGCTTTTATTTCTTATCGGATAAAGGGGTCAAATGATGTGAAATCGGGGATCTTTTAGGCTTTCCTTTCATTTCATACTCTGTTCTCACTGTTCATTAAAAGCGAATCAATTTTGAAGTCAATATAACAATCAATTAAAATGAATCAGGGTCCATATGTATGACAAATAAAATTGTTTAGAAATTAATTAGTAAACTTTTTAATGAATAATTAACTATTATTATTTGGCAACTAGTTTAATTATAATTAAGTCAACATGTTAAAAATTTTGAGATTTATTATAAGTTTTACTTCAAGAAAAAGTTATAATAATTCAGTTAATAGAATGAAATTTAATTTTTTCTGCTAATAATATCCATTGTTTAAATATTTTAAAAACAAATTATTTACTAATGTTCTTAGATTAATTAAAACTGGTTATGTTTGAAAGAAAATATGCTGGAGCATTTTAATATTTATAAATTCAATTAGATTTATGTAGATCAATTTTTAAAAATTCATCAAATTAAAATCATTGATCACTTTATTTTCAAACAAACAATAAATCACTAGTTTATATCTGAAAACATAAACAAAATGAATGATTAACTGATTATATCATTTTCGACGCAATTGTTTGAAACTTTCATTAATTTAATTGAATTTCAAACTCAAATCTAATACCAGGAATGAAGTGAACAAAAATGTTTAATTATTCAAAGCAGGCAATCAAATAATGAATTTTGAAGGATAACAAAATCTTATTATATTATCCTTGAGAAAGCAATTTCCAAGTTAACTTTTATGATAAAACTAATTCTTTTCTGATTTTTCATAAGTCTTGAAATTAATGTTTTTTGTCGAATAAGACTTAAAATGATTTATTGAGTTATAAATTGATTGATAAGCAGTTTTGGTAAACACAACAGAAGTGCACAGAATAGTTATTAAGCACAAGAAGAAAGAGAGTATATCCAGACCTCAAAAATTTTGATTCGAGCCCTTTTTATGTAATCGATCAAAAAATGATAAAACATATGAAAAATATTTTTAAAAATATTGTGTAAAGTGTCAAAAAATATATAAACAATTACAACTGAGCAAACATTTTTGAGCATTTTACTTTAAAAAGGGCTTATCTTGGTGAAATGTTTTTATAAATTTATTTAATATTTTTATAATGTAGAGAAAAAATTTAGTAAAAAGTAGTTTTCTTATTGATTATTAAATTAATTATTGTAATCCATCATAAAATTTATTTTATAATATTGATTAATCAATGAAATTGATCTTGATGTAATAGAAAAATTGTTACATTTTAATCTGGTAGCATCAAACCTGGTCATGAAAAGTCAAACCCTTAAAAGCCTCTTACTTGCATTGCTTTTAGGCTTTGGAGAAAAGCATAACAAAATTCAATTTAAATTTCTTCCAAGAATACTGAAATAAGTATTGAATACCCAAATTTATAAGACAGTCTCTCCTTGATATATATATACACATTATTCAATAAAAATTTACAGTCTACCAAATCAGTCAAATATTTTACATGAAGCATTTCAAAGAATATCCTATCACAATTGTATACCTTTAAACGTAATTAAATGCCAGTATCATGATATTAAATTCTGCTTGATAACAATAATTACCTGGTCTGAAAAAGGTTAATAAAAGATCTGTATAGACCTTTCACCAAAAATGATAATTAAATAAAAGTAAATTGATATGTTTGGCACTAATTAAAGCTTATTTTGCTAGAATTGTCGCCAATCAGGCCAATCGATAATCCGACACATTTATCCTTATAATTAAATTATTTGTTTCAATAAATTATGGGTTAGCCACAATTCAGGAAGAAATATGATCAGCCTTAAATCTCGTTTTGCTTGAAATGTTTTTTTTCATTGAAAGTAATTTAGCTTTGTTATATTAAATAAAAGATATATATTAGAATTATTCTATAAATAGAATAGATTGGCTCTAGAGCTTAATGGCGCGAATTAAGCCTATTTAAAAATAAAATGGCATCTGAAGCTTCAGGCAACAATTTCCGTTGATTATTTTATAATATTATAATAATTTCTAACTCAATTAATTTAAAGAGCTTGCTAATGCTAATGCTTGCTCTCAATAAACTTTGCTAATAATTATATTCAGAAAAAAACTAAATAACATAAAACACACTTAACAAAATAATTTTATATTAAATTGCTCGCTGAATGTAAAAAAATAGGTTGATAATATTCGAAATAATAGCCTATTATATACTTGATGGGATATATCATTGTATATATTCATAATGGTATTTGACAGGGATGAGCACCATTGAGTCAAATATTTTATACTTCTCCTTGTTTTAATGCCTTAATAATCTAATCAATTTATATAATCAATTTAAGCTAAATATAACAAAATATGACAAGATCTGTTCTTGTCTCTATTAAATCAGAACTGACGTGTTTGCACATCTCTGCAATAATACAAATAAATAATAATTTTTAAAATTTAAATAAATGTAAATTTTCAAAAATTATTCTGGACTCATAGTTCTGGGAATACCTGTGAAAAGGGATGGAAATACAATTTTTTTATGTCGGCTTTAAACACATTTTGACTGTATTTTATCGGAAGTGGAGTTCTTTGAGAAGACATAGAAATTTGACATAAATTATAACTTTAAGGCATTCAATAAATCGAGTGAAACATTGCAAGTCTTGTATGAAAAATAACATGCCATCCTTCATACCATTCCTTCCTTTCCTTTTATATTAAGCAAACAATGCAGGGTCAAAGATCACACATAAATTTATTATGAAAGATTTTTATAATCTGCAAAAAACTTGATAATTGGAGTTTAAACTGGGCTTAATTTTATTTTTTAAATCAGCTGGATGATTGCCATTTCTTTAGCCTTCGTCGATTATATATATACAGTGCTTATGTTAATATTTGAGCCAGGGCGAAAACCAACTTCGAATAAAAAAAAGTTATTAAATTTAATATTTAGAATCTTGGCTTAATTTAATTAAAAGTATTTTTCAAATTATGATTCTCCTTGCTAAATTTATTTTAACACTATTTAGAAGAATTTTTTGCTAAAATCTCAAAATTTTTAATTCAAATTAAAGTTTACCTAATTTAAAAAATTATGAATTTTGAAATTTTTATAATCCTTACTTATTTGGTATTGGTAAGCCAAAACCCACATAAAAATTCTTAAAATTCGAATTATCTTGGTGATAGTCAAACGTAATTTTTTCAAAGTAATTGGGAATTAAACAAATTGATTGGTATTCATATTGATATTTTAGAACTTATATTTTATCTAGATTCTAAAATAGTCAGCATTTGATTTTATTCAATTATTTCATTTAGGTTTAAGAACTGTAAAAATAAATCTTTTCTTTATTTTATTTATCTTTCAATATATAAAAAATACTATAAAACAAAAAGTAATACAAAAATAAATTTTAAACATTAGTTACAGTTTCTAAATCATTGTAAAATAGTGAGATAAAAATTTAACTCTAATTAATCAAGATAGAATTACTTTACAAATATTTTGAGAATATAAGTTCTAATAACAATTAATTTGTTTAATTCCTGATTACTTTGAATGAATTATACTTGAAAATCACCAAGATAATTCAATTCGAATGTTTTTTCAAGTAAATGTAAAATATTTATAGAAAGAGTGAGTCGTTTAGCAATCGATAAAGTCATTCGACAAATAACTTTATCAAGCTGCTTTAAAAATTAATATATTTTCTGTTGGGAATTAATTGAGTGAATCAAAATATTACTGAATTATTTATTGCAATAATTTCATAGAGCATATTAAAAAATATTTTTTCAATGATTTATACAGGAAATGTTGAAGTAAACCAGATGTTACCAAGGTAACCGACTGCATTATTATAAGAATTTGTTGCAAATATCAGTAAATCGAGCTTTACACATGAAGTATCATGGTAAATTTAAATAATTTATTCATCACTTGAAAGACGCAACCGTAAATTATCATTACCGTAACCGACCGACAACAAGTCCATGTTCTTATTAGAGGTAAATTGAAAAAGTTGCCATTGTTTACAGTTGTATATTAACTAATAATATTTGAAAATGGAATAAACGCATGCTCGTATATTGAGGAGAAATAAATTTAAAAAGCCCATGTTAATTTAAGATTTTTTTAATAATCTATTTTCCTTGAATATATGATTTTTTGTTTTTAATGCTTTCATAATTAATTCAAGATTTTTAAAATGAGTGACAAAAATGAAGACATTTCGGATCGTTCAGAAAGTAAACCGTTTAGAAAATAAGACCAAGAATGTCGCTAACAAAGGAATGGCAACGGATTGTTATTTGTCAAAATGCCGGAAACCACTAACAAGGCCCTTGACTAATTGGTGGTCGGTTAGGGTAAACCCGAGATCTTTTACTTTCTTGTCAGTCCATTAAGGAATTTAGTAAACATTCAGAAAATTTGAAAGTAATCTCACATTTCTTATCAAACATTAAAATAATGAACTCTTCCTTTGATTAGTTTTTAATGTAAAGGAAGGCATAAAAGGATGAAAAATGAAGAAATCGACTGAAAGTCATGAATATTCTGAAAGTGTTTTAGAATGTAATTAGATTTCATCACTCATTCAGAGAGAAATTTCAGCTCTCAGTAAAATAATGGAGAAAATGGTTTATAAAGAATTGATAATTTTTAAAAGAATATTTTTCCAGAAAGATGTGCAAGATGCTCTCTAAATAGCAAGTGAAAATTGGATATGTTCAGAAATATATGATAAAGTAGCGGTTAAAGAGAAAAATACTTAATTGAATATTGATCAATGTTAATTTGATTCAAAAATAACTAATTAAATTGTTCAATTCAGCAAAATGTTTAATAATGGTAAAAAATTTATACACAAGATGTCATCTTGCAATCTATTTTGTTATTTAAACAGATTTTGAAAACTGTTTTAAAAGATAAAATTCTAAAAGCTTCTTGAAAAACATCTAATAATATCCATTATTTGGTTAAGGAATGTTTTGCATTAATTTTTACCAAATAAATATCCTTAGATCATATTGAAGGCAAACATTTCCCAACAAAAAATGTAAAAGAGTAATATTCGAGTGATTAATGATTTTTTGATTTATTGATAAAACAGACAAAAGATTTGATTGTTTTTATAGCAAATATTTTATTCACTTTTTATATTCAAATCAATTTAGGGGTTATTTTTTGTTGACATAACACGCAAACCACTGGTGCTTTAGGGGAGGGTTAGGGTGGAGAGAGTGAGAGGGAGAGAGAGAGAGGGAGGGAGGGAGAGAGAGAGAGAGAGGAGAGAGGGGAGAGAG